>PVJS01000434.1:84455-131342 GCA_004027185.1 Glis glis | reverse complement strand
CACACACACACACACACACACACACACACACACACACTCATATGGGTCATTCAGTTTTACAGCCACCTGAACTTAACCACATTGGAGGGCAATAGTTCTAAAGTGTCTGACATCACTAGAAAATTGCAAGCATCATTAGCATCATTTAGCCCTTTCTTGAGCGCCAGGACAATCATTATGGGCCTGGTCTTTTGGAGAGTGTGGTAAAAGGCTGTCAGCCATCACCTCTGTTTGTACTTCACCTGCCGCAGACAGCTTCTGACCTTTTCTAGTTCTCTTCTACTCATCTATCAGAGGCTGAGAAGCCAGATAACTAAGCTTTAAAAGAATTGCATATTTAAAAAGTCAATGAAGTTCCGCATGAATCCCTAAGAGCCTTAATGCAGGGCTTTGGGGGTAGATATTTCTGGCTTCTCTGAGGCCTTTATCAGAGACTTCTGACAAGCTGCGCCTTCTGGATAAGTGGGAAGTTACTGTATTTTAATCGGTTAGTGTCTACTTTATGGAAACACAGAATAAAAAATGTAGATATAAACAGAATTTAAATTAGAAGGTAAGCACAAACTCACCAAGGCTATTTAAAATATAATTTAATATAAAAACTTGAAGTTCGTATCCATCTTTTCTATTACAGAGTGGAGAGGTAAAGGGCCCAGTAGATAAAAATAATGAACAAATTGCTAGATTATTCTCTGCTTACACTTCAAATAAAGCAGCTAATTGTTTATTTATTTGTCTAGCAGTTGCTGCCTTGATTATAGGCCATTAGTGACCATTAATAAATGAAATTGTATTTTCATTTCCCAAAGCAATTTTGAATTCAATAAATCTTGCATTTCTCATTAAAGATGTTTAGTTTTATACATGCTTGATCAACAAATACAATCAGGGCCTATAGTTTGACTTTAAAAATAACATGGAACCTTTAGAACAAAAACAACAAAAGAATAATTCATGAGCTTTCTTACTTTACTTTTCCTTATGAGGATATTTGTCTTCAAGTGCATGTTACCAGCAGACTTATAAATTAAGAAAAATATCAAGATATGTTTGTTCTTCACTGAGAATAGTAATTTATATGTGCATAAATACTTTATGATACATCAAATGTGTTAATTTTATTGTATTTGATGTAACTGTATTTTACTCCCATCTCATGAACATGAAAATGGAGGCTCAAATAATTAAATAATTGTCCAGAGTTCTATTAAAATCTTAATTCCTTTACTAATTGGCTATGTGACCTAAGACATCTTATGATGAGCCTTATTTTTATATCCTATGGGAAAGGGAGCTAATAGTTCCTTTTATTTATCTTGAGGAATAGATAAAGACATTGTAGGTAAATGCTGGGCACACTGTAGACACTCAGTTTATGTGATTTCCTTTGCCTTTTTCATTAAAACATTCCTTCTAGTTTTATAAAGATCCCAACATTTGTAAAAGGAAACAAAACAATAAATTGTTTTATAAAATTCTGTTGTCCTTTTGAATTTAGAAAACCAGTAGTGTTTAAATATATATTGACCTTATGGTAAACACACTCTAGGAAAGACATTTTATTATGCAGTATTTAAATCAATGCTAACTCATTTTGGCTATGCCAAATATGTATCTGGTGGCAAAACTATTTTCACAGGCCTAATTTATATTCATTTATAGAGAGGGAGTACATGAGGTGAAAATAGCACTCTAGTGGGAGTCCGAAGGTCTTGATTCTATCTGAGTCATATATCACTAACTGTGTGACTCTGAGCAAGTTACTTGACCTCTCTGGGTTTCATTTTACTATCTATAATATGCAGAAGTTGAAATAAATATTTTCGAAGGCATTTTCCAACTGTGAGGAAACAAATCTTCCAAACTGTATTCTATAAGATAGCAGTTTGATGAAATATTGTATTTTCCTTTTAAAAAGGCTAATTTGTAAATAAGTTTGAGGATTAGTGAATATGGTCTCCTCTCTTAGGAAATTTCACAAAGGCTCTGAAATGTCCTGTATGAAAGACATGCTGATTAACTTTAGCTTTAATTAAAGTTGACATTAATTAATTTAGTATTCCTTCACCTTTTTAGAGCACAGAACTTCTTTTTTTCAGTGTGGGGAGAAGTTAATAATTATTGCAAATGAAATGATGTCTTAGTCTTTCAGAGAGAGGCATTTGGTAGAACAATGTGTTTTTTTAAAGATTTTTTAAAATAATTTTTCCAATCTTTCTACATTTAAACCACATTTCAAAAAATAATGAAAATGTGAAACTACAAGTGAGGAAATTCACCCAGATGGGGTTATCTACATATGCACATAAGTAGATTTGGGCTTTCAGCATTCCCATCTCTTCGAGTTCTCTACTGCTCAGAGCCAAACGAATTCTGAACTAATTTGGGTGCCATAAATGCTTCTTAGAGCCAATGAAACTTCCTTTCAGAGGAGTGCTTCGTTTGTGACAGTGCGCAGCTTGGGTGGTGGAATAGTCCTGGATTATGATCCAACTCTGAGTCGCACACACCCTTTAGTCCTCTAAAATCTTGGGCAAAGTACCTCACTTCTGGGTGTGTGCCACCCCTCGTTTATAAAGTGAGATGCAGTTGCCCATCTCACATCTCATGATCTTCATCGGGTTAAATGACATAAAGGGATGTAACAACAACTTGTGCAAGTATGAAATTTTGTAACGTAAATGGAAAGAATTAATGGTCTGCTCCGTAAGTAGCTCTAACATTATTAAATATTTTGTATCTCCTAAAATAATAAAATAAGTTCTGGAAGACAAGACTTACCATAGAATTGGAAGACTAGAAGGGCTGCAAACGATTCTCCCCATGACTTTATTTTTCACATACATTGTCAAAGCACAGAGAAGCTAAGTGAGTTTTCTCATGCCAACTGGCTGGCAGGAATAGCCATTTCTCTGACTCAAAGTCCATTTCTTCCTGGCACTCCCAGCCTGACTTAGTTCACATATGTCCGTGTATAGCTTCTCCTTCATTATTTTCAAAATTAATCAAATACTTGAATGGTTAAAAATTTATCCTTATTCTAAGAAATATAGGCAAATCATGAGCCTTAAAATACTGTGTGTGTGTGTGTGTGTGTGTGTGTGTGTGTGTGTGTGTGTGTGTGCTGGAGATCAAACCAAGTATCTCATGTGCACTAGGCAAGCACTTCACCACTGAGCTACACCCCCAGTCCATAATTTGCTTTATTTTAAAATTCAGTTTCTTAGTTTCTGCCATTGAACAAAGTTAACTATTTTTCTCATGCCATTTTCTTTTAAAAAATTCTTGGCTAGTCCTTTTCTTATTTTCTGCTCTTCCTCTACTCTTTCTGGAAGTAAGCTGTTACTGCGTACCTTGCACATTTTTATGTATACACATTTTTTCTCATCTTATGATAAAACCAGAATGTGATGGACTCTGAAAGTGGATTCTAGCTGGGTTATTTATCAGCCATGTATATTGCATTTCCTTAATCTAGTTAGCTCTTTAGAATATAAAGATGTACAATGTGTAGCTGGTGGATAATTTGGTTATAAATAAGTCACATAGAATTTCCATTTCTTAACTGTAGTTCAGAGAGTGTGTTGGTAGTATCTCAGGTTTATTTCTCATTGCTGCTAAAAATAGAAAATGTTGCAATGAACATAATCTGCAATTTAAAAGACTTGGGTTAACCATAGAATATTTACCTAATGGAAAAGGTTGTGTCTATTATAATACATTAGAATCAGAAATTCTTTCTTTTGAAGTCTGAAGAACAGATCTTCTAGACTCTTTGAAAGACCTTTGTTTTCCATAAAAATTTGAGATCAGATGGACTCTTCCATTTTTTAATTTTTTAATTTTTATTTATTTATTTTTATCTTGTTTTTTTTGTTTTTTATGTTCATTTATTGGTGCATTGTAATTATACATTTTGATATATGTCAGTGTATCAACATCATATATGCACATATTGCTTAAAGTATTCATGAAGGTGAATCCTCCCACCTTTCACTAACAAAAAATTAGCCAGTTACATCTCTCCTCTTCCCCTGTGGAAATATGAACATTATATAATCATTTTTAAAGAAATGCATACAGTATTTTAACAAATAGCTCTTTGGAAATAGATGAAATCTCCCCATTATAATAGTTTATTTTATTTAGACTTTAATGAGTTTCAAAGATTTAGAATGGTAGCACATTAATATAAAGAAACACTATACTAAGTATTGCTAGATCTATTTCAGATTTTTCCCTCAGTATTAACCTAGCTATGCAACTTATGCAAAGCAACTCATCTCCCTGAACTTCCCATGTATAATGTACAAAAGTAATTAGTGCTTGCTTGAAGCTGTCTCTTAGATTGTAGGTATTTGTGAGGTCCATTCTAAGACCTAGTTCTATGCTTTTCTAGGACATGACAGGGAAATAGTAACTTCAGCAGCATATGAATAAAATAATTTTTCTCTCCAAATTATTGTTGCTAATTCACTCTTATACAAAAAGAAAATTCTTAAGTAAGAAGTAATACCATTTTGCTGAAATTTTCCAATGTGGATAAATGACGGTTGATAGTAATTCATGTTTTCTTCTGAAGGTAATTACTTTAAATCAGTGAAAAAGTCCTGGATCTTGCCATCTGCCTTAGGTTGTGTTACCTTGGGAAATAGATGATAAGACAGAAGTTTTCTTGCAGGAGATTTGTTGGGGAGCACTCTGAGAACAATGCCTGTAAGGGGAGAGGAAAGTGGGACAGGGCAAAGGGAGAAGCTGAATGGCAACCATAGCTACAACAATGACCTCAGACCATTGAACCGGCCATTTGGGAGCATTTATGACATTTCAGACTTGACCTAGTTGATGGAAGGTATAATAGCGGGCCACTGTAACCAACTTCTACCAAGTGCCTTGTTTCTCTCCTTGAGGGACGGCACCATATCACTAAGTCAATATTGGTTTTTGTGGTTGATAGTCTGGACTTTTGGCAGCAGCAATAGCTAGATCACACTTGATAAGCAAGAACCTGTGGCATTGGGCTCATGCACAACTTCCATTCCTGTCACCACAGCTACTCCATTCAGGTGCGTGTTGTGCCAGCACTTGAGACAGCTGATGAGAGAGGTTGGCTCATGTCAACCAACTGGCTCAATCCCGCTACTTGTTTATATTAGCACCTCTTGCTTGGTAGCTGCTCTCTAGTAAGTGTCAATGTGTGATTCAGAGTTTTTCACGCTTCATGGACTTCCAGGATCCCATCCACATACTTCTTCTCCAAGTATTCTTGGACTCTATCTCTCAATCATTATTCGTGCAGGCCCCTGGCCAGCCAGCTAAAGCTTTCACTGCTTCCTTTGGGTTCCAATATATTTTCATCTCAGGACAGTTTTATTTTCACACAAAATATATAATCAAGTGCACCAGTCAAATCTCTGCCAAGCCAGGGAATTTCACCTCACCCCTGTCTTTCAGATCTACCCTGGAATGGGCTGTAAGACAGCAGCAGTCCATCTTTAGCTGGCACTCACAAACTGAGATGTCCTGTCTGTGAGCCAAACTCAGACTTCTTCCTTCTCTATCAGTTGGTCGTAGGAGTCTTTCTACTCACCCCACACAGGTACCACACTTGCCCACAGGTATAAACTGAGGAAGAGGTGCTGATGCAATACAAAGGGTGACATGGCTTCTAGATTACCTGCTCATGCAGCTTATTTTTATTCCCTGGCTTTGTTCATGTTAATCCTAGATTTTTCATGTCCAACCAGACTTATTTCTGGGCCCTATGACTTGGCAGTTTTGACAGAACTTGACTCATGATGGGGAGTGCTGACCTATCAGGCACTTGATAACACACCATTGGACACTCCATTTCTACCAGGGATCAGAAGTTGCTTTGCAAATAGTGTACAATTCTCCAGGTGCCATAGTGCATACCTGTAATTCCAGTACTTGGGAGACTGAAACAGGAGGATTGCAGGTTTGAAGCAGCCTTGACAACTTAGCAAGACCTTCAGTAACTTAGTGAAACCCTATTTTAAAATAAGACTGGAGGTGTACCTTAGAGATTGAATGTGCCTGAGTTCAATTCCCAAGAAAACACACACACACACACACACACACACACACACAGTACAATTCTTTGCTGTAGATAGCATGGGCTTGCTCTAGAACTTTGTGTCTATTGTGTCTATAGTATGCTTCTTCTGTTGGGGTCTCCCATGAATTCATCAGTGTCTTTTTCTCATGAAAGATATTTCTAATACCATTGGGTCTGATGGCACTGCAGGGTTACAAGCATGGCAGCCTAGATATGCTACAAAGCTCTTTCCTACCCTGGGTCCTCCTCATACCTGGCAGATTTCCATATCACTCATAAAAGAGTCAAGTGTGAAGTGTTATGCTGCTTGAAGCCAAGGAGGCTTAGCAATCATTTTTTCTTAGTGGAGAAGGGGACAATATTTGTACTTTTCTTTGAGGAGATGTCCTGGCATGTCCAAGATGACTGGACCCCTAAAAACATTACTGATATCACACACCCATAAACTTTCTAGCTCTCATGTCTTACCAAAGCTTCTGGCAGATTTTGTTATTGATCCCACTTTAAATAACATTCTCAAAACAAAATAGTGGATTAATGTCAACTGTGGAATGTCTCAACAATCCAAATCCCTTTGGAGTGTACTGTGACAGAAGATGGAAGATTTAACCAGACTTCTGGCAAATCTTATTTTTCTTGCATGGCTGTGAAATTTCTGGTTCTTCTTCCTAATAGGAATGGGAAAGAATACATCTGTCCATTCAATGGCTGCTTATCATCTACCTGAGAGTATGTCATAAACTCTAAAAAAGATACCTCGTTTGGCCCAGCAGCTGCAGTTGTGGGCATCACTTGGTTGGTTGGGTGGCTTACTGTCACACTTTGGAATCCTTATGAATTTTATAGAGGCTAAACTGGTAAATAAATGAGGCTATGATAGGAACCAGCACCTTTGTATACTTTAAAGGCACCCCCAATTCTATCATTATTCCCATGATTCATAATTTTCAATTTTGACTTGGGTAGGAACAGTTGCAGAGACTTCTTCACAGACTTTCCCACTATGCAATTATCTTCAGATCAAGGAACCTATGTGGAGTTTCTGCCAAGTTTCTACCAAGTTCACTGGAGTATGCCCATCTCAACTATATATAGCAGACTTAATGTGAGCTTCCCTGGACCAGGACTCCATTTGATATCTGGGCCACATATGCTCCCATTCTATCAAAAGGGCTATCATGAAGCTTAAGGTCAATGGATAATAATGTCACCCCAAATCCTTGTCTAAGCATCTTTGAAATGTCTGGGTATTCCTATTTCCCAAGTCACTTTGTCAGTGGGTCAGAGTAGATAGCCTGATTGTTGAGTAAGTGTCTGTAGGCCACGGGTAAGAGCTATGCTTGTAGTATCCATCATAGTGGGGACCCAGCTTCTCTGTATCTCAGAGAGAACCAGGTGTGAGAACTGGCTCAGGTCTGAAAACGGGGTGTGTGGTAGTGACTTTTTATTTGAGCAGTGGCCCTCGGCTTCCCAATCATGTGTCCTTGATTTTGGTGTCATAGGGGTCTTTGCAATAATTGCACACACTACCTTTCATTTGATGTTTAGTATTTCTACAATTATTTTGGGATTCAACCATCTTTGTTGCTATCAGGGAGCCTAATTCCTCAATATCATCTCTTACTGTCAGACCTAGCCTACAGAGAATGTCCATTACTGTGATAATTAATTCTGGTACCTCTCTTACCAGCAAATCCCATATTGCTTTGGCAAATAAACTATTTTTCGACCTTACTGTGGAATATAGTCATATGGTATAGGTTGTACCCTAGAATGTCCAATTCCCTGAGCTTTTCCACCATTTACCATGAAAGAATTGGCATTTTACTTCATTTGTATGAACTACCACTTTAACTAAGCTTCTAGACTTATCCTAAGAATATTTTCTCCCAGTGTCTTTGCAGAGTGTTAAATTCTGTACCATGGGAGGATGCTTCCATATTAAGACAATCTCCCTTATGCAACTTTATATTCCATTTTATTGATACCTTCAGGATCCTGTTCCATTATCCTGTCTCACAGGATATGAGCCCACATGTACAATTCTATCTCCTTCCAGAATTTTGGCTGGGCTGTAAAATCCCTTCAGAGTATCATACTTTATTTACCTTAATAGGCTCAGTACTTCCCTGGCCAGGTTTTGATGAAACTTGATCCTACTTATGTGTGTGTTATCTTCAAGTGGTAGTAGTGCTCAAAGATTTTTGTCTTACAATATGGAGGCCTCTGCATGATCATCAAACAAGAGATAAGTGCTAGTGCTTAAGAAGTAAAAGTATGATTCTTTTAGGGCACTAAAGTGCTTAGGGAATTGGGGATTCAATATTTTTTAGTTCATCAATGTGGATGTCCCTGCCTCAGTCCCAGAAGCCCATCCTGGGTCTTGGTAGCAGACACACTTGCATCTGAAATCCAACTTTCTCCGGAGCTCTGCTGCTTTTGCAGTTAAGCCTTAGGTCTGATCCTCAGCTTTATTTGTACTCTGGCTATAGGAGGAGAGAGTCTACACATTACCCAGAAGGCCTTCCGGTGCTTACAGTGCCTTATGTTGGTGACTAATTACCTTTAGCCTTTTGCTGTCTTACAGGCCTTGAAGGTCCCCAGAAACAGTTATCTGATTCCGTGGTCCTTATTTTTATAATTTCCCTAAACCTCTTAAACACCTGCATTGTTGCATCTGCACTGATATACACTCAAAGAATTGCACTGCAACCACATGCCAGGGAGTTTCAGAGCTTCACCTACCACTAGAGAAGGGGGACTCATTGCTGCCAAGCCAGTGAATGATCCAGCTCCAAGATCTTATACTAAAGTCTTCTCTAGGCTAACTTCTGCTATTAACAGTTTTAGGATGGGTCTCTTGAGAAAGAGGCTCTGAGACAGAAAATGATGTATGGAGGTTTTAGAAGGGCTCTTGGAAACAAGGCCTATGAGAGGTAGGGGCAGACCCAGCACAAGGTGGAGGTGACCAGCAATGCAATATGCCAGACACTTCAGTTAGTGCCATGGGGCTATGAGTTAGTGCCAGAGTTAGTGCTCTGGAGCTATGATGACCCTCTTGTTCCACCTGATACAAAGGGAAACAGGCCTTCATGTCCTCACATTGACAAGTTATTGGATGCAGGTTGCCCTGGGGAAAGGAGTAGACCCATGGGTGAAGCACTTTCCCTGAGTTAATGGCAACTACTAGCAAGAGACCCAGCTATAAGCCATTTGCATCCAAGACTCCAGGCATCTGGGACAGTGACTAAAGGGTTATCTGGGAAGTGCACTACAGTGGTCCCTATGCTGTCATGTTACTGTAGGCATTTTTAAAAATGTGTTACTGTGTGTGTTTTTATTTATTTATTTGTTTATTTGTGGTGCTTTATTATTGACCAAGCCAGGGAATTACTGAAAATGGACCTATTTCTAAATAAAACTGCCCATTTTGCCCACCCCCAATGCATACATGTATACTTTTTTTTAACCTATTACAGCTTTTCAGCCATTTCCCTAGTGTTCTGACATTACCCAAATAGCAGGCTTCAGGAATTAAGCAGCACGGCTCAAAGGGAATAGTTGTGGTTGCACACCATAGGAATTTTGCTGGCTCTCAGCTCCCTGATGCTTCAGGAGTACTTTAGCGGACTACTCTGCTGCAAAATATTGACTCTAAAACACCTCTGTCCTCGAATAGATCCACTCAGAGCAAAGCTGTTAAATCTGTTTCTTCCTTAACAATTGAACAGCTGTTATATTATCAAGAGTGTTGTAGTGGGGGTGGGAGTATTTTAGAAGAGGAGATGTATAGGAGTAGTATTTAAGGAGATAAAAATACTTTGGGAATTAAGGGAAATTTAATACAAAAGCCAGTTTTTCTAATGTTGGTAAAACCACTATGAGAAATATTTGTTTGCAGGAATCCTGCTTCACAGCATGACATTGTAGAGGAATGGCATTGAATTAATAAGTGATTTCTAGCTGCCAGCCCAATTTCCCTCCTCTTGTGCAGACCAGGTAATATAAACAAACCCACATACCAAAATTTCAAAGATTTAAGCTTGAAATGAACAGTGAAATGTCTCTTTTCCAATGTCTCTCCCTTTTGGCACAGAGTTTATTAGTGTAAGGGGTAGGAAATATGGGTCATACTTCCAGTCTGAGTCCTCATGCTCTGATCTCCTTCGCCGCTTAACAATTAATTGAACAAACCAGACCCAGGTCTTCAATATTTACTCATTTGCTATAGATTAGTGTTTAAATCCTCAGAGCTAAAATATAAAAGCATAAAAGTCATGTTTAAAACTCAATTTTCGCCTTCAGCCCAGGTTCCCTCAAGACAATTCCCTCTTTGCTGTACTAGATGACTATTGAAAATAAACGGCATATCAGGACTCTTGAATGTATGTACAGACTGTTGCTGTTATAATCAAATAACTTCTTTAACATACTTAATATGACCCAGATTCTCATATAAATGACAACATGGGTAATATATGTCTTATATATTCTCATATGAAGTGAATCATTCTACAAAACCAAATATTAGCTTTTTTATCATTTTTCTGTCATACTAAAGTCAATATGATATTGCCTATCCTAATGCCATGTGTTATTTATCATATGCACATGAAATGACCATGGGACTAAATTATATCCTAGCCATTTTGATTTTGAAGGCCTTCCCTTGTCTTCTCCATACTATACTGCTTGACTGAAATCAACTATCCTCCTTGAAGTCCACTGGCATCCTACTTTTTAAAATCCTTTATCTCTCCTCTGTTCCTTCAGTCACACTGACATATCTGGACCAAGGTCCTTGGTCAGCAGCTTTGTCCTATCCTCCAGCATCAAGTATCCTGGATGCTAAAGGCTTGAGCTAATTAAGCATCTGTGAGAGGGAGCGAGCCAGCACACCCTGTGCTCCTAGCAGGGTAGGAGCAGGAGTGGCGTGGTGTCCAGTAGCATAGGATGGGCCAGCAGGGGGTAGGCAGGGTGGAAGTGACTCACAATTAGATAACATTATAAGTTTGTGGTCTTATTTACCTGTTTACTCCCAAAACGCAAGAATGTTATACAAATATGATATGAGATAATTAAATTACATAGCCGTACTTAAAAATTAGATAAATGTCTCCAGAGGGAAAATACTAGAAAGCAAAGCAGACTGAAACTGTGCTAGACTCCAGGTCCACTCTGAAGCAAGCTGAGAGAGAGGAAATTTGTTTTTTTTTTTTTTCCAACAGAGTTAAATGTGCTTCACCCCAGTAACTGAGGGTTGGATTCACATCCTGACACAGGGCGGGGCTCCTAGGTAGGCTTCCACAAGGAAGTCTGAAAGAGGCCTGAGGTACCCATTGCCTAGGGTCACTTGTTCCTCTAAAGCTGTGTGCTTTGTAAGACACAGAAATATCACCACCTAATGCAGGGTCTGTACTTAAAACCTACACCAAAAATCTTACTGAAGCCTTAGAAACTTTTTCTTTAAAACCATGAAGTGAGCCGGGTGTGGTGGTGCATGCAGGCCTGTAATCCCAGTACTTGGGGAAGCTGAGACAGGAGGATCACAGATTCAAGGCCAGCCTCAGCAACTTAGTGAGACCTTGTTTCAAAAAAAATAAATAAATAAAAGGGGCTGAGGTGTCTCGCTTGGAGGTAGAATGTCCCTGGGTTCAATCTTAGTGCCAATAAACAAACAAACCATGAAGTGAATGATAATGCATTCAGCATTACTCTTGAGGTCCTAGACACTGCAGTAAGTCAGGGGAAATAAGTTATAATTGCATGGATTAGAAGGCAAATTGACAATAACACCACATAATATCTTTGATTATTTGCATGTACCTACATAAAAATAAGAGAATCAATAAGAGCAAGTTCATTATGTTTACTAGGTAGAAAAATCCCTATGTAAAAATCAACATTACTATGCAAACAAAACCAGAAAATGCAATTTTTAAAGATAATTTATAATAACAGTATAAAATATGTTATCTAGGGAAAAAGTCAAACTAAGGATGCATAAAACTCTGGTGTAAAAAGTTTTGAAAATATTTGTGGAAAGGCATGAAGAAAGCATAAAAAATAAAGATTTCTAGTGTATTTATCCATTAATAGAAAAATGTGAATACCATGAATAAGGTTCAATACAATTTTAATCAAATGTCAACAAGGTTTTTACAAAATTGTACAAACTATTTCTAAATACATTTAAAAGTACAAAGGTCCGTTTTTTTAAGATTCCACATACAAGTGAAATCATGCAGTATTTGTCTTTTTGTGTGGAACTCATAAAAGCAGAGAGTAGAATGACGATTGCCAAGGGGTAGGGAATTGGGGAAATAAGGAGGTTTGGGTCAAAGGATAGAAAGTTTCACTTAAGCAGAAAAATAATTTCTAGAGATCTAACGTTCTGTATGGTGACTAATAATACTGTATCAGCTGGGCATGATGGTATATGCCTATAATCCCAGTACTTGAGAGGCTGAGACAGGAGGATTGCAAGTTCAAGGCCAGCCTTAGAAAATTGGCAAGACCCTTAGCAAGTTAATGAGACCTTGTTTAAAATAAATAAATGAATAAATAAATAAATAAATAGGGCTGGGGGTATAGCTCAGGGGTAGAACACCCCTGGATTCAATCCCCAGTACCAATAAATAAATAATACTTCATTATATACTTAAAATTTGCTAATAGAGTACATCTTAACTGTATCACCACACATGCACATACTTACACATACCCACAATAGTAACTGTGTGTTAATTATTCATATTAGGTTTATCATTTCACAGTGTATACATATATCAAAACATTGTACTGTATACCTTTTTATTTTTTTTTATTTTTTGGTACTGGGGATTGAACACAGGGGTTTTCTACCTCTGTGCTGCAACCCCAGCCCTATTTTTATTTTTTATTTTGAAACAGGGTCTCACTAAGTTGCCAAGGGCCTCAATTTGTTGTTGAGGCTGGGCTCAAACCTGCAATCCTGTCTCAGCCTCCAAAGTACTGGGATCACAAGCATGTGGCAATATGTCCAACTGCATTGTATACCTTCAATTTATATAATTTCTATTTGACAGTTTTACTTCACTAAAGCTGGGGAAAAGTAAAACATGAAAGTCTAAGAGTACCTGATAGTATTTCAATAAAGAATGGGAAGGTATTTTGGAGGAAGGAGCTTGTTCTTCAAAAGTCGAGACTTATTATAAAGCTATTGTTATTAAGACAATGTGGCATTGGCTCATTGATGGACACCTAGGTGACTCGATTAGCATTTTGAAGACACATTCTGTTAGATATGGAAATTTAGTGTATGAGGGTGATAGTTTTAATTAGAAAAGTAATGAAGGGGTTTCCAACCAATGATGTGGAAACAATTGGCTACATAGAAAATGATAAAATTAGATCTTTTCATCCTATCATACAGCAAAGTAAATTCCAGATTATCAAGGGACAAAATCTAAAAGGCAATATTTAAAAATTTTCAGAAGAAAATGTTTTTATCCTAACAGAAGAAAAGATTTTTGAAGCACACAAAAATCTCAATCAATAAGCACTACATATATATATATATATATATATGCATATGTTTCATTTCCCTAATATTAGAAATACCATACATAAAGTTAAAATACAATAGACTTTGAGAAGACTTTTGCAGTTGTACAAAAATATAAATGATCAATTGCCAGAGTACATAAACAACTCATACAAGTCAGTAAAAAAGAGGTAAATCAATCTAGTTGGAAAATAAGTCAATGTCATGATTACATAATTTGGGGAACAGGAAACTGGAATGCTTACTAAACATTTAAAGATGTTCAAACTTGGAGAAATACAAGGTAAAATATTGAGATATCCACTATTTCTCACCATAGCCTAGAAAAATAATGTAGAAGTCTAATAATACTTAAGGTTGATAAGAATATAGAGAAGCATAAAATTTATATATATGCATATATACATATATGTGTATTTGTGTAAAATATACATACGCATATATGTATATGTATAATGCAGGGAGGAGATTTTTTGGTTACAATCACATTTGATAGTGATTGAACAATTTGACAAACTGTTAAATTAGTGTGATCCTATATCCCATAAGGACGAAAAACAAATGACTTCTAGATATATAGTAGAGAAACACTCTCAAATGTGTACAAGGAAACGTGTGGATCATGTTCCATTTGACATTGCTTATTTTAGCAGAAAATTTTGACTGACCTAACTGTCCATCAGAGAGGGAGTGGATAAATCAATTGTGGCATGTGCATGTGATGGAATCTTGTGCGACTGTGGAAATAACCAAACTAGAGCAAAATCTATCAACCCAAGAAAGCAATACAAACCAGTTGCTGAATGACTCCAGGGGAGTGTATTAGTCTGCTATCGATGCCATAGCAAAGTGCCCCAGACCGGGCAGTTTAAATAGCAGAAGTTTATTTTCTCATGTTCTAAACACTAGAAGTCCAAGATCAAATTGCAAGCAGGTTTGGTTCCTTCTGAAGCCACTTTCCTTGGCCTGCAGACTATCCTGCTTTCTTGACGTACCCTCACATGACCCTTCCTCTGTGCGTGCACATCTCTGCTGTCTCCAAACTTCATTTTCTTGTATGGACACTAATCAGATTGGATTAGTAACAGCATCATTTGAACTTAATCACCTCTTTACTCACATTCTGAGTTTATGGGGATTTACGGCTTCAACATATGAGTTGGCAGGGTGAAGGGAGGGCACAATTCATTACTTAACATTTATAAAATGTTAACTTAACATTACTTAACATTTTAAAAACATGGAGAACTCTAAGACAGATTATTTACCAGTAAGAGTACTTTCCCAGGCTGGGTGTGATGGTGCATATCTCTAACCCCAGAATTTGGGAGGCTGAGACAGGAGGATTGCAAGTTTGAGTGCAGCCTCAGCAATTTAGCGAGGCCCTCAGCAACTTAGTGAGACTCTATTTCAAAATAAAAAAAAGGGTTGGGGATGTAGAAAGTCTCTGAGTTCAATCCCTAGGAACACACACACACACACACACACACACACACACACACACGTACTCTCCAGTAGCAAAACTTTAGGCTGGTAATTATCCCTCAGACTGGAGGAGAAGAAAACTGATCTGTATCTTCCATATTTTACTTTAAAAAACTGAAGCTGATATGGCAAAATATTAAGTAAAACTAAATGAACCCTACAGATTTGTTTATAATATTATTCACTGTATTTTTATACTTAAATCTTTTCTCCTCAGGAAACTGAAAGTGACCAGTAAGATTCCCATATTGAAAAAAAAAAAAAGATATGGTAGAGAAAGAAAGACACCGGTTTAGACTCCTTGGGACTCTCAGGTTGTGATCCCCCATCCCACGTGCAGCCCCAGATGTAAATAAAGCAAATATACTCTGAGAGACAGTGAGAGGCATCATCTCATCTCAGGGATGAATGGCAGCCCTCCTTAATGTTCCTCAGATTCTGAATCACCATCTTTCCCCTTTTCATGGGAAATAACACTTTCTGTCCTTTTTTTTTTAAAAAAAAAGGTTTAGAAATGCGAATGCTTAAGAGAATTTAAATTTTAATGTGATGGAGTACTGTTAAGGTTTGATATCGATGAGTTTGTGTTTTGCTTAGGTAAAGAACTTTGGCAAGCAGGAAGGCACATTGTATTTATAGGAAACTAACACTAAGAACCTAAGTTTGAAATGAGGGGCCAGAATGGGAGGCTGGAGATATGAAAGAAAAATAGTCAACGTCACAACTTCGTCAAGTTGTTCTGTTTCTAGGCGCCTGTGTGTAGAAAATTGGAAACTTTCTGTAAATGCTTTTTGTGTCCAGTATAGTCACATAAATGGGTATCATCCTGAAAACCTGACTCCAGGCCCACCCAAACCCTTGACAAACTACCCTTTGGCTCAGTATCACGAAGAGCACACTTCAAGGTCATCCTGTGCCTGCACTATCCTCCAGAGAGCTCTGCAGGCCAGCACAGTTAATTACACTAACAGCCAAGGAAATTATATTGGCCCACCACTGCCTAGTAAGATGAATATCTCTCTTCCTTCGTCACAGGGGGATGTTAATGGTATTTTTATTAACTTGTGACCTGTTGACTGCTATTAGAATATAGATTGTATGCATAAACCAGGGCGGGTGTTACAGATATGATTATGGAGCAATTACTGTGGCAGCCACTGGGCTTCTAATCATTGTTGGCATAGAGAATTTGGAAGATTGGAAACTGCTTTTTGGAGTTCTACAAGAAGAAATGCTTGGGATCAAAGTTTATGTTTTCTCTTTGTGTCTTCTTGAAATTGCAATTTGTGATTTCTATGATTAGACTGGCAAACAAAGGCAGATTTTAAAAGAGAAGGAAACTACAAAGGATAAATGATGATTACGGTAATCTTAGATTTTGGCAGCTCAAGGTGGAAAATTTTCCTTACAAAATTGTTTTGATTAAAAATATATGCAGTTTGCTAGCAATGCTATTTGTGCAGGGATCCCTAATAACCAGTGACCAGATTATATTCTGACCTATTATTTTATAATGTGAAAATTCACTTTTGCAATTATGTACAGTGTGATATGAAATACAGCATTGAGTACTTTAGTCATGCTCTTTAGAGTCACATATTAATGGTAATGTCATCAAGGTTGCCAAAATGTCTTCAGAGTCGATATCTAAGGATGCTGATTTATATTCTGCAAAGTGCGTTATTTATTCTGCAAAGTGCATTATTTATTCTGCAAAGTGCATTATTTATAATCACATCCCTTCTCCCCCTCAGTTGAAGCAGAGTTTATGCAACCCCTTTTAAACGACTGCCTTTGCATGTAGGGTGAGATCAGAAGGAACAAATGGTACCATTAACACAGTAAATTACAGTATTAACTGACTTGACTAGAAGGAGAAAATACTCTATCTGAAATCTTGCCGTCCTAATTTAGAAGACACAAGTGATTTAGACAAAAAAATAAAAAAAATAGTAATCTGCACTACCAGGTTCTTAGCTCAACTAAATGTTTGAACTCCCTGTGCTCGAGTCAATTTTACATGAACCGTAGACAGTCTAGTTTCACATGGAGCTAGTTAAGAGCAGAAAGAAGGGAAGCATTGAGAGGAGAATGGGGTTCTGGGGAAAGAGAACTCAATAATGCATATGATTGATCTTCTGTCCCAGAACTGACACTTCCATTGATCTTTCTATGATCATCACTTTAACTTTTCCATTTCTGTGCACTGCATTAGAAGCTGCCATGGTTTGAATGTGTCTCCCCAAAAAGCATGCATTGGAAACTTAGTGCAGGTGTTGGGAAGTGAAGCCTAGTGGGAGGTGATGAGGCCATGAGGGCTCTGCCATTGTGAACGGATGATGCCCTTATTGTGGGAATGAATTCCTTACAAAAGGATGAGTTTGTCCCCCTTTTGTCTTTTCCTTGTCTTCTCTCACACTCTCACTTTCCAGGATGGGATGATGCAGCAAGAAGGCCCTCACCAGATGCAGGTAACTATAACCTTGGACTTGCTAGCCTCTAGAACCGTGAGCAAGAAATCACTTTTCTTTTTCTTTTTATTTTTATTGGTACAAATTGATTATACAGCATGACAAGTTTCGTCATTGCATATAACATAATTTGATCAATTTTACTCCCTAATACCTCCCTATAGCCTCCCCTCCAAATTCCTTCTGAACCTCTTCTTCAACACTGTTAGTATCCCTTCTACTTTCATGACCTCCTTTGCATTTTTCTCCCTTCCTTTCCCACTAGCTTTCATATATATGAGAGAAAACATATGGTACTTGTATTTCTGTGTCGGCTTATTTAACTTAATATGATGATCTCCAGTTCTATCCATTTTCTTGTGAATGGCAGTTTAGTTCTTCTTTATGACTGAATAAACCTCCATCATGTCTATATTGCACATTTTTAATCCATTCATCTCTTGACAGATACCTAGTCTCTGATATTCAGTTACAATAACACAAAATAGACTAAGACAGAAAGTTAGGATCATCTAAGTGATGGGGTAGTTTGCATTAGAAATAGAGCTACAATCTGCTATTAGTATTTTGCTGAGAAAATTGTATCTCCCAAGTTTTTAAATTAAAATACTGATCCTATTTTAAAGTAAATACAATTGTTTTCATGACAGCATGGAAGACAATACAAATTAAAAATTGAATGATAATTTAAAGGTAGACACAATTTTTAGTACCATGTGTTAGAAAAATCATGAGCTTTGCACCAAACATTCAGGTTACAATTGTTTCTTTGCTACCTAACAGTGTGAAACTTGGCACATTATTTAACTTTTCTGAATCTCAGCAGAAAGTATCCTTTTCCTATAATTAATTTTGAGAATTAAATGAACAAAGCAGAATGCATCTGACATAGTGTCTGGGACTTCACACACCCTCAACTCAATGCATACACCCTCTCACCACTTACAGCTTTTTCTGTGGCTAAAGTTTAAAGCTTTAAGTGAACAGGATGCCTCGCTTTAAGTGGATGGCCAGAGTTTAGAAGGTCAAATGGATTTCAGCATGATTTGTAAGATATAGTAGAAAAACACATTTGTAAGTTGTAAAGAAAAGTGCAGTAATTCAGATTTGACAGTTTATTTTATTTTATTTATTTATTTTGCAGTACCGGGGATTGAACCCAGGAGTGTTCTACCTCCGTGCTTCACCCCCGGCCCTATTTTTTATACTTTATTTTGAAACCGAGCCTTACAAAGTTGCGGAGGGCCTTCACTAAGTAGAGAGAGAGAGAGAGACAGGGGGAGAGAGAGAGAGAGCTGAGGCTGGCCGCGAACCAGGATCCTAACCAGGAGTCTCCGCCTCCCAAAGTACTGGGATTACAAGCGTGCGCCACCACGCCTGGCAGATTTGACAGTTTAACACCATCTTTTTCTTCTATCTGATTATTTCCCCCTTTTTGTAACTTCTGTAAAATGGGCAAGGAAAAGTTATTCCCATCTTTCAAACTTCAGTTATAATAAGAATACAAGTAGTACAGATAGCTGCCATTAAAAAATCCTAACATCCAAATAAATATTTCTTTGACTGATTCACATTCACCTCCTTTACTTCACTTACACTTTGGTGCTTCCTACCAAGCAAATAAAACAATCACAAAGAAGACCATAGAGGGAAGACATAGAGCCCCATAATGCACGGCTGCCGTGCAACCCTAAAGCAGGGAAGTAAATTTTATACCAATACAGTGGCATAAATAGGAACAGTCATCTCATAATTATTTTAGAGTCCCTATTAACATAATTAAGTAGGATATAATATCATGTACAGACACAGTTTACTCTCATGCTTATTTTTATTTACCCAGCTTGTCTGCAGCTCTGCAGGAAGCCTTTTAAAACAAAACAATCAATTAATTCCCCTAGTATCAGAAAGGTGAAAATGAGGAAGGCTAGCACATCTTGGGTAGGTTTCTGCATCAAGTTGAGAACAGGGATACAATTATACAACAGGGATTTAAGAATTGGCAAGAATTTAATTAGGGATAGGACCCTATTTGTTTCAGCTTTTATAGGTCAGGTCTTTTGCCATGGTGTGTGTGTGCATGTGTGTGTGTGTGTGTGTGTGTGTGTGTGTGTGTGTGTGTGTGTGTGTGTGTTACAAGTTAGTAAAATATCAAATAACCCAAACCTCTATGAGTGTATTCTATGAATTTGGTTTTGACTAGACCACTGCTCCCCTGTATTATTGATATCTGCACTGAATGAACATTGTCTTGAATGGAAAACGTCATGAGCTTGCTAGAGCTGTACATAGCTAAGGACCCTTTGGATTCAGCATAAATTGCCTTCCCCTTCCAGAAAAATAGATTAGTGCCATAGCCCTTTAATCATACCTTGGATGTCAAGCCTGTTATATTAATGGCTTTTGCATTTAAATAGTGAAAGTGGATTCAATATAGGGACGATGAGTTAGCAGCTAACTCAGAAGAAAGGCATCCTGTATCCACAGCGAAGGTATGTCATTGCTCCCTGGAGTGCGGACTCTCCCTAAGTCTGTCCTTTCAATGCTCAAGGACCTGGCTTTGAGGAAGTTACCCATTGCAAAGAGAGGGTGCTTAATTCCTTTTTGTGACAGTAAGTCTTTGGTTTCTGCTGAAAATCCTGATACTAGTAAACTTCTAGGGCAATCTATTAAGACTCATTCCTTAACTCTGGCCCACCAAAAACCAAATTCAAGAGTCGCAGTCCATTAGTATTGACTCTAAATAGCTTGCAAATGACAAATAAGAGCCAGCACAAAGTTAAAAAATAAACTTAATATTCCCTTTGTGATTTAAACTGTTCCCACGCCTGTCAAGTTTTATTAAATTTTAAATTTCATTCCTTTTGCCTTTTCTTATGTAGCAAAGTACCCACTGGCCATTATCTTGTGAATGCATTTATAATTGACCTGTAAGACAAAACCACACTGGGCTTATGGGATTATAACTTTCAGTCCTTCACTATCAATCAAGGCATATGTAGTTTTTTTAATAATGAGCATATACACTTTGATAAACTTAATGTTTATCAGTAACGAAAATCATAACATGACATCACATAGTTTAACAAAGCAAGTGCATGGAATGTTTAGCATCGGTACATCCATTTCTTTGTCCCTTTTTGAAACCCCTCAAAGGAGGGAAAAACACACATAAATAATTGCTAAAATAGCCAAGAAAGCTAATTCAATGTACAGTGCACATACTGTGTTACAAATTGGCCCATAAGTGAATGGTCTGTGTGAGAGCAAAATGCAATTCTACATTTCTTATTTGTCCTATTAATCTTCTGGAGTGATTTATGATCCTTTTGACCACACTTCAATCTTGAATGAAAACTGGAATCTTGGAATAACTAAATGTCTTGATGTCTTCAGTTCTAGTTCATGCCTCCAATGTCTTTATTTTCCATAACTGTTCTCGTTTCCCAGTTACTTTTTAAAATTCAACAAACTTTTTGTTGAAGGATAGCACACATACAGAAAAGGAAAAATCATGAGTTGACACCTTAATGAATTTTTACAAAAACAGGACACTCCTGTAATCACCACTTAGAGTAAGAAAAAGTACTTGACCATTACTTTGGGAGTCCTCTCCTCACCCTCCCAATCATTACTCACCCATCCTCTATTTTGACCTCTGATGTAATAGATTACTGTGACCTGTTTTTGAGCTTTATCTGAATGGAATAATATTCACTATGATCTTTTGTATGTAACTTCTTTTGCTCGATGTTATGTTCATGGGATTCACCCTCATTGTTGTGTGTAGTAGCAATTCATTCATTTCATGTAGTTTTCCATTAAGAAATACACCATGACTTATTTATTGACTCCTCTAATGATGCATGGAAGCAATACAGCATTGGGACTATTATAAATACTATGAACATTCTCATACATGGGTTTCCATTATATGCATGCATTTATTTGGGATGTGCCTAGGAGTAGCATTTTTGTCTTAAGGTGTGGTATATCTAGCACTATTACATAATCCTAAATAGTTTTTCAAATGTTCAATTTATACCCCCATAATCAATGTCTGAGTATTTTAGTTTCTCAACAACTGGCCCAAGTCACATTCATTTTTCTTTTCTTCTAAGTAAACAAAAGTGAATCCAATGTTTTGCCATTAGCACTATAGCATAACAGTGCTGCAGGCCACAGTATGATATAGAAACACCCACATACTGTCTATATTTATATACCTCTTGTCATAGTCCTTTCGTTCCTATTGCTGCTATTTAACAATCTCCAAGTTTTTCTCCTCATATGTTTTGTCTTCTCCCTCCAATCTAAATAATTCTATATAATTTCACCTAACATAACTTCCTTAATTGCATATCTAATTATACTAATTTCTTCCTCAAAACTCTAAAGACTCCCAGTCACCTTCAAATAATAGCTGCAAAATATTTATTAACCCTTTATTCCAACTTAGTTTCCAAGCTTCTTTCAAAGTTTTACTTTTCTCACATACCATATATTTCAGTCAAGCTTAATCACTCTTTATACAACTCTGCCAAAATCTTCCCCAGAGCCAATTGTTTCTACATACTTTTATCATTGTATGGGGTCTCTCCTGTTTCATCTCAAATAGCACTTCTTCCTGAAACCATATGTGCTTTCTTCCTTTTTTAATTCTTCTGGAATTTTGTTCTTATAGAACTAACTTAGCCTCTTATGTTATTCCCTTTTAATTATTAGTTTGTTTTGACATTATCCTACTGCATGGTAAGTAGGTTTATTCCTGGAGAAAAGAGACTCGGTTCAGCATAATGGTTTGCACATAGAAGATGCCCAAAAAATATTAAAAAATTGAAGTGAACATTCATAGTATGTGTATGTCTTACTGAATTTCCCTGGATTGTTAGAACATATTCACCCAGTAGAGCGTGCCATATTTTTATGGACCAGATAATGGCAGCAGTCTTTGAGTGTGAGAAATGAAACAAAGTTGGTCAAAGAATCTGCTCAAAATCTGAGTTACACAATCTACCCTGTCCCAGCCTGATGCTTCTTATTACACTTAGGGTCTATATTTTTCACTGAAACTGATTTCTGTAAGAAAAGAGAACGAGATTTGGATCAATTTACCAATTTGCAGTTAGCCAAAATAATGTTGGTTTGTACTGAATTATCTTCAAAATTTCCTGGGCACAAATGGTCTAAATCAGACAATGTCAACTGAGTGACATTTAGCAAACTTAGGAGCTGTGGGTTTAGCAGATGAGTGAAGCATGATTTACCAGACTCTTCAAGGCCTTATTGGAGACAGTGTGGTATAGTAGAGCAACAAAAGTTTAAGAATCTGACAAACATGGATTGAAATATTAAGTATGACTCATGCAGTTTTATGAATTTGGACAAATTATTCAATTTTCTGGAATCTCAATATTGTCATCTATATATTGGGAGTAAGAAAATGTAATTTGTAAAGCCCAATCTGAAAATAAAGTTGGATAATGTACACCATTCCCCAGGTAGTAATACCATGGCTGGACCTCTGCTTAATACTTTTTAGGGATTCTTTCCTGGCCCTTCAACTGGGTAGATCCCCCTGTATTCTGCTTTCATAATATGCTGTATTTTTGCATCAAGATCTTAACATAGACCAGGTACAGTGGTGCATGCTTATCATCACAGCTACTCAGGAGGCTGAGATGGAAGGACCACTTGAGCCCAGGAGTTTGAGACCAGCCTAAGCAACATAGGGAAACAACAACAAAAAAATTTACTGTAGTGTATGTTTGTACAGACATTGTTGTAACTATTTGCTGTCTGCAAGTTCTTGGATAATGGAACCATGTCTGTTTATCACTGTTAAATATCCAGCATTCACTATAGTTTCAGACACATAACTCATGATTAAAAATATTTATTAAAAAATGAATACAGCTGGGCATGGTAGCACACACCTACCCAGTAATCCCAGTATTCAAGAGGCTGAGACAGGAAGATTGCAGGTTTGAGGCCAGTGTGCAGTAACTGATTGAGACCCACAGCAACTTAGTGAGACCTTGTTTAGAAAAAAAAAATGACTGGGAGTATAGATGCCCCTGGGTTCAATCCCCATTACCAAAAAAAAAAGAACACATTAATAAGTGAATGATAATTTTCACTTTTTCATCTGTATACACAGTGAAAATATAAGGTACAATGGCTGTGGTCTTTTTATTTCCAAAGCATAGTTTGTATATTCTAATGAGCCCTACCCTTTTCAAGTTGTCTTTGGAAATCATGTACATATTTCCATGACACTGCCAGAGCTCAAACAATCATTGAAAGACTTCTTATGTTCTTATCACCTACACATAGTGCCCATTATGTAGAATATCATTAGAAGTGGTAAATCTGTCTTTTAAAACATGACTTAACTTTTAAGAACAGATAAAAATCACTTAAATTCAACTGTGGCAAATTAATCAGTTTGTTGTATTTTTCCTTTTTTAAAACTTGCATGCAGATTCATTTTATTTTTTTTATCTGAAACAAAGTCTGCAAACATTAATAAAACTGCTTTTCTTCTATGATCATAAATTTAAAAACTCATTCCACCAAAAAAAAAGGAGTTCCATAAGTGAGCAAGGAAATGCTATTACAGCCCAAAGAATGAATTGTGAAGAGGAATATTCTAGGGGATGGATATTTGGTGTATTTGTGAAATACACACACACACACACACACACACACACACACACACACACATACACACATATTAACAATAGTAACAACAATCCCTCCCCCACCTCCTCTGCAAATTACAATGCTTTAAAGTCATGCCTGATATAAATTCCATTTAAAATTAATTTCTCACAGGTTTTTCTAAGGAGTATGATGAGAATAGTAAATATCTCTAACCAAATACAACACAATACACATAAAATGACATTACAGTTAGTATCTGCAACCCTTCAGCTGGTTGTATGCAGCTTCCTAAAGAGGTAAATTTCCCATGATGTTGTTATTAAAGGGATTTTATATTAGAAATGTTATCTTAACAAGCCTTGACCTTAAGTAAATTATTTTTATTTAATCATATGAAAAAGAGCAGGTAATTCTAGTGAAAATCATCTAGTACAAATATATAGATGTATATAATTATTAGAATCTCTAAGAGTGAATTCTAATGCTATGTTATTAGAATTATATTTACATTTTAAGATGGGTGCCATAAATTGAAAATCAGAAAAATATCAAAAATATACATGAGGACGTAGGTCGGTGATAGAGCATGAGCTTGCGTGAGCCCCTGGGTTCCATCTCCAGCATAAAAACATAAGCCTGGAGCCTCTCCTTCAGTACTTTGTGTTGGGGGTCTAATGGGAGAATTCCTTGGTACAAATGGACAATGTTCCCAGGCCAACTGTATTCCACTGACAGCTATGTTTGTAATTCCATTACTATGAAAGTATCAGAGCTGAACAAAACAAAGTGAATTGAAAGAATGGGGTCAAAGACAGGCAGAGTGGAAGCAAGAAACTGGAAGCTATAGGCTAATGGAAAAGTTGTGTGCAGTCTGACATAACATTCATTACTCTCCTAAAATAAACTTATTTTCTTGATAAGGTCATTGGCAGCACCTCAAATTATGGGGTTTAATTTTCAGGGTGATTTTCAAATAATGGGTACCGAACTCACAAGTTTCTCTCGGTAACTCTGAGTTAGGATGAAGGCTGAGCTATTACTTGTGGGAATCAATCCTCCAAAGGGCAAATCATGGGCAAAGGTGGTATGTGCATTTGAGCAATTAACTGCAGCTTTGAAAGAACATGCTAAGGGAAGCTTGCCTATACTTCATCCACCAGGTTGAAGTCTAAAGAAAAATTGGGTTCTATTGAGTTTCTTTTCTTTTTGTTTACCTGGGCTTATTTATTTTACTTTTTTTTTTTAGAGAAAGAGACTACGTTGGCTGAGACATTTAGAACACAAAATGGTAATTAAGAGTGTTTCAGGCAGCTCCAGCTGGCTCTGGAATAGCTCCCAATAGGTAGTCTGGCATTTCCACCCTTTAAGAATCCCCCTTGGATGCAGTTCAGAGCAGCCAACCTTGATTCCACCCATTTGATTAAACAACAGAGAAACTGCAAATAGTAAAAGTCACTTCTCTTGGGCCAGCTTAAACTGACAGCAAATTCAAGAAAAGAGACTGATGGAAAAGGAGATTACGGATTAATATAAAAACTACTTATCAAATCGCGTTCTTTAAAATGAGCATCTAATTGGTCAATGAGCCTTCTAAATGTAAAAATTGCATTAGCCTCTCCATACCTGAGTATCTTGAGGGCCATGTGAGATGTAATTTAATTTTCACTTAGAATTATGCCCAAGAAAAGATTGAAGTAAACAGCCACCTGTCTGAAAATCTTTAGGTACAGTCTTACATGATGACTGAGACCCTGAGAAGTTGCTAAGACAAGAAGATGAAAAACTATGTAGGACATTGTTCCTGCCTTCTGGAAGTTTATAAGGTAATTGAGAAGACAAAGGTTGTTCATCTGGAACAACCAACTACAAATGCCAGTTAACATATGATTAAATGTCAAAACCAGAGAGAGACGCACATTAGCTTTAGGAAATAAATGAAGACAATTGGATAATGATCAAGGGGAAAGTATTGTTAATTTTGCCATTTGATAAGTGCATACAGATAGCAACTCCCAGAGCCTCAGTTTTTTTTTTTCTGTGTAATGGGTGGGGCCTTGTCCTATGCGTCCTTAGGTCCTTCCTAGTTCTTGTGCTTTAGGTAACATAGGCATGTAAGCTATTAAATTTGTGATAAAAAAAAGTTGTTGAATTTGGAGAGGCTTCAGGAAGGTCATTGAGAAAGTGTGGATATTGAGTGAGGTCAAATAGAATGATTGATACTGGATCTCTACTTCAGACCAAGAATTCAGGCTCCTGGGTTTTAGCCCAGTGGATCATTTTCCCTTTTTAGATTTCAGTTTTCCTATTTGTACGATGATGAGCAAGGTGATCTCTAATGTGAGTTCCAATTCCTGTAATGCTTTGATGATGTTTGTCAACTCATATCTATCTCACTCATTCCCTCTACTAAGGAGGAAGATTCTACAAGTGCCACTCATCATTAGACACTACTAAGCTGAGATGAGTTTCAGAGCTCTTTATTGCACAGTAAGTTTTCTAGACACCTAGTGCCAATTCTGTCTGTCCCCTATCACCTAACAACTTATCACATGTGCTCTGCTTCCCATGTTAAACAATTTTCTTTCTTCCTTGTTACTTTACCTACTCTACATTTCTCTACAATTAACCTCTTCCCTATTTTAGGCCTGGTGTTCTCTCACACTGTTTTTTTCCCTCTAAACTTTTCTCCAAGGGTTAAAGTTTACACAAAAATATTTTAGATAGGAATGCATCATTTGTTCATCTTTGGACTATTGTTTTAGCCTGCTATCATTCAGATCCATGAAAACTTAATTTCCTTAAGACAGCATTATTATTTTTTTTTTGGTCTGGCTAACATAGTGAAAAAGGCAACTAAAAATACTGTGGAGGATACCCCAAACTCAATTTTCAGTCAACCCTCTAAACATTGTCACATTGCAGTTTGAAAAGGTCATGGATGAGCCATATCAGAAAAGATACAGATATCTTTATATCTGTAATAACCAACATATGAAGGGACGCATCATCTGAAAAGGAACATAATGGAACTGTGTATATTTATCACAATAGAAAGTCCTTGGTCAAATAAAATGGAAAAAATCTTTAAAAAATATTTTAGAATATTAGTAAGAAGGCACTATAATGATTGAAACTGCTTTTTCATCTTGTTCTATTTTGGTAACTGTCTCAATGTGGATTGGGCAATACTGCACACTACATGAGGACAACCAGAAAGATACCCTCCTTCCAAGGACAGCCTTTCTAAGGTTGATATTTATAAATATTACACAGGATTTAATAATGTATACATATTTGAAACTGGCACATTCCAGAAACAGTTTGGATACATTAATACAAGATGTTTAAGGAAATTTTTCTTAATTCAATTGCACATCTATGAAGGCTTTGCCTTTATAGGTATTTTCCTTATTTTGTTGCATGATTATCATACTCTACATAGAAAATGTATTTTGGTTGTATGGTACTCTCTATTTTGGGAGGAAACTTTTGTATTTTTTAAATATTTTAAATCATGTAACACATTCCTGAAGTGTACACCTAGCATCTACAGTCAGCATCCACCAAAAACCTTACCATTGGTTTCCTGAAATCTGCCTCTATCCAGTCCTCCTCATTGGCCTGAAGCCACATTGGCTACCATCAAGAATATTGCAAGTCTGGCTATACCAAGAGATTTCTTCTGTATCCCTGGAAACTTTCTTTTCACTTGATGGTACAAAATCTCACACAATGATATTACAAAACCCAGTGTAACCTATTCTTTATCGTATTTTATTAACATCTCCTTTTATGTTTCCTTTGCTGATTTGTTTTCCTTCACTGCTAACTGAAAAATTGCTGTTGGATCCACTCTAAACTCTATCCATCATTTGTCTATATATCACCTATCTCCATCCATCCATCCATCTATCCAACCATCCATCCATTCAGGGAACTTATTTATTCATTCATAGTTAAAACTGTATTGTTTTGTGTTGGGAGTTCCCAAATCTTTTCCTTAGTACAGACCTTTCTTTCCCCATAAGTTATCATCACTGGAAAACTCTCCTGATTTTTAAATCATACTGTGCCAAATGCCAGATTTAATTTTCATTTTAAGGATTTACATCAATCAGATGTCTATTACATATCATTTTAAAAACTATATCTGAGATGACTCACAGAAGCATGTTCAATACCATTATAGACGCCATGGGAAGCATAAATTGGTCAACCTCAGCAAAGGGCAACTTGACAATATTTATCAAAATCAGAAATGCATAAATCCTCAGCCATAAATTCCATTTGTAGGATGCATTACAGGAATATACTTGCACATGTGTTAAATGATGTATGGATGAGATTATTTACTGTGGTATTGCTTGTAATTGGCATTGTTTATAATTATACATATTAAAAAGTAAGTGTATAGTGGTAAGGAGGTGATTAAAAATAATCTTCATTTAGCAGTGAAAAATAGCAAAGAATCCATATATATGGGTTCTTCAATACACACACACACACACACACACACACACACACACAGAGAGAGAGAGAGAGAGAGAACAGAAAAGCTACCTAGTTAGGTATATCTTAATTAATTTTATTATATGTGAGTTTACCTTTGTGTATCCTGAGATGTCACATACCTCTGGAAGGAAACACAATTGTACTGGCTGAGTCAGTATAGGAGAACTGGCTGGCTGAAGGACAAGGGTGAGAGGGAGCCTTCTCCTCTGCAATACTTAGAGATTCCTTTTAAATCTATTGAATTTGAACCTCGCAGCTATACCACCTGTTCAAAAACTATAATGAGAAATAAATAAGTGAAATACCCAAGATACCATAAAAATAAGAAAAGGAATTGGAGCAATGACAAGTATATGAAAATATAAGATTAAGATGGTGGTAAGACTAATAAGCAAAATTTCTGCCACGGGCCTTATTCTCTCTTAGAAAGGCTAGAAATTTTTATTTTGATGCCTTGAAGGATCCATAGGTCCCATTTAAAGAAAAAGCAATCACAGGTAAAGTCTATTTATTCCTTGTCCTTGTCAGGGACCTGAGAGATAGGCCAGACCTCTCAGAAATGATAATTTTTCTGAAATTTTGTGCCAGACTCTCAAAAAAATCCCTAAAACACTTACAGTTCTAGAGTTCACAGGGCTTATTTTTAAATTTTTTCATCTTTATCAAGGTGTAATTGACAAATAAAATTGTGTATACTTAAAGTACACAATGCGATTTGATAGTTACACATTGTGAAATGATTACCATGGTGAAGTTAATTAACACCTCATGTAGTTAACTTTTTTTGCAATAAGGCTAAGATTCACTCTATTAGCAAATCTGAAGTATACAGTACAGTATTATTAACTATAGTGACTATACTGTACGTTAGAGCCTCAGAATTTATCTTATAATTGCAAGTTTATACCCTTTGGCCCTTTGACCAACATCTCCTTATTTTCCCCATCCCCTGTCAATTCTTCCTTCTGCTTCTGTGAATTAGGCTCATTTTAAATTTTCAGATTTTAGTTGGGTACAGTGGTGCACACCTATAATCCCAGCAATTTAGGAGGTTGAGGCAGGAAGATTACGGATTCCAAATTAGCCTGGGAAATTTAGAGAGACCCTGTCTCAAAATAAAATAAAAGGATCTGGGAATGTAGCTCAGTGTTGGAGCACCCCTAACATTGGCTCAGTCCCCAGAATCAAAATTTAATTTCAGATTTTAAAATCATAAATAAGTGACACCAAACAGTATTTGTCTTTGTCTAGCTTATTTCACTTAGCATAATCCTCTTCAAGTTCATCCAGGTTGTCCCAAATGGCAGGATTTCTTTCTTTTTTTAAGGCTGAAGAACATTTTAATATATATATTTTTTGTCCATTCATATACTGACAGACACATAGCTTAGTTTCATATCTTGGCTATTGTGAATAGTGATGCAGTCAACATGAGAGTGAAGATACCTCTTTGAGATAGTGATTTTATTTCCTGTGGATATGTAGCCAGAAGTGGGGTTGCTGCATTACATGTTAATTATATTTTTAATTTTTAAGGAATCCTTATCTTCACCAACATTGTATAAGAATTCCTTTTGCTCAATTTCCTTGCCAACATTTGTTATGTCTTGTCAGGAGCCTGATTTGTGTGTGTGTGTTACTGGGGATTGAACCTAGAGGCATCCTACCTCCGAGCTACACACCCAGCCCTATTTTATGGTTGTTTTTTTTTTTTTTTTTTTGAAAGAGGATCTCACTAGGTTGCTGAGAGTCTCGCTAAATTTCTGAGGCTGGCTTTGAACCTGTGATCCTCCTGTCTCAGCCTCCAAAGTACTGAGATTACAGGAATGCACCACCACACCTGGCTAGGAGCCCAGTTATTATAATTACCTTTCAAAATATTCCAATGGCATAATGCCTAGGTGCAAACCAATATAAGTAAATCTATGAGGAACTAGACAAATAAACATAGACTCACAGCTATGCAATAATCTTGATTAACTCAATGAGAAATTTGGAAATGTTTTACAAATTATGGATTATCACCTATTAGTGAATCATAAAGTCAATTTAGTGAGTCACAATTAGTATCTAAAAAAGAAAGAATTGACTAGAATATCAGTATTTAGAAAGTATCTATTCATGAAATGTGTGTGTGTACCCATGCATGTGTGTGTACATGAAATGTGTGTGTACCCATGCATGTGTGTGTACATGAAATGTGTGTATGCACCCATGTGTGTGTGTATGTACATGCATGCATCCATCATCATAGTCTAAGATTTCTTCTTAGTGTGGGTCACTGAATTTAGAAGGGTAAGAATGGATGCATGTTCTATCAGTTATTAATATATAGAAAGGAGTAAAAAATTTGAGCTTACAGTGTGCCATTAATAATTCACATTTACCAAAGATTACCTAATTATTGCAGTTATGCCTATGTTATAAATTTTACATGCAAGATATAATTTAATGTGTATAATACTTTAATGGGTTGAGAGATATTAGTGAGTATGACCATTTTTCAATGAGAAAACTGAGGATAAGGAAAAGCTCAATAACTCGCCAAATATTTCAGTATGTGTTGAGGAAAGTCAAAACTTACACCCTGGTAAACTGACTTCAGAATCCATACACTGGAGTATTGTGCTATAAAGTACTTACAGGACTGACTTTTTTTAAAAAAATTCAGCTTTATTGAGATATAATTGACAAAATTATATACACTTAAAGTGCACATATTCTGTATAATAAATCATGAGCCAGTTTCTAAGCTTTATTGCTTAGACCACTACTTCAACAACTCTGCTGATTTTTGCCCCGCTGTTTCTCAGATCATCCTTTCTCAGGTACAATTCACAAAGTTCACTTTATATTTGAGAAGTATGTACTAGAAGATTCTTATCCCAGACCTCTCACTCTCCTCTGATCTAGCAGGAATGTAACAGCAGAGAGTCTTCCTCTAGAGTCGTAATTTTGGCACTCTCTACTAATAGCATCAGATTCCTTAATTGCCTCTTTTATCAAGTCAAAATGCCATGGGAAAGTTTCTTAATTTCCCTGAATGTAGTTTGCTACTCTGTAAATAAAGATAATACTATGTCACAGTGTTGAAAGGGTCAAAGAGATAATATATGTAAAGCAATTTGTACATTGCCTGGGAAATGGCATGGATCCAGAAAGTAGAAATTATTTCCATCAATATAAAAGAATATGTAATGTATAGTGTATATTTAATAACAATGCATACAACACATGTTTGGAGAACGTGTTCTTGGTGATTTCTTAGCCTAATTGAACTTCAAGGCAGTCCATCTACTAATAGCTCCTTCTTCTTATCTCTTCTCATTTTCATTTCTTAATCTACTACCAGTTGGCCTCTAACTTTGAATTTATCACTCTTGCCTTTGACCTTTGAAATATCGAATTCCTTTCCAGATGGTTACAATGGTTTGGTTTACAACTTTTTACCTTTAAAATGGTGTCACAGTAATAGGCATTCAGTAGGAGCCTTAGTTCAACTTTCCCTGGGCTGGTGATGAGCAGCACTCTCTCTACAGGCTGAGCAGCAGCAGTGAACTGCAGCTCCCGGTCAGCCATGGGCTCAGGAGGGTAGACGCCTGACCCTGCAGTGTTGTGCTGCTGAGCTGTGATGTGCAGCAGTTGGGTGTATAGCATGCACTGGGGACTCAAGGTATATGCAACTTATGATGGGTTTATCAGGACATAACCTAAGCATCTGTCAAGGAGCATTTGTCATCTGACATGTTCTGTTCACTGTGGGCCCTGGTTCTCTTTCATTCAAAACTCTACCCCGAGCTCACCGCTTTCACAAAGCCTTCCCAGATACTGACAGTTTCTCCAGTAATTGTAGCAGTTTTACTGCATGTGTCTCTGTGTGGTTGGGCTTAGCTCTAATTATATCCCTATATCCTGAAAGGCAGGGAAATATTCTACCTGCTTTGTGGTTTCACTTGAAGTTGTCTGGCTCTTCCAATAATCTTGAAGTTCTCAGAGAAAGGTCAGTGTTGATTAGTTTTACCTTCTTTGGAACTCTAAAGTGTTTTGTTAGCTGCAGGGCCATCCTTCAGAATTCTCAAGCCCTTTGGTATTTTTATAATGTTCCTTCTTTTTTTGTGTGGTACTGGGGATTGAATCCAGGGACATTAAATTGTCTAGCTATACCCCTAACCCATATATATATATATATATATATATATATATATATATATACATTTTTTTTTGCAAAACAGGGCCCAAGTTGCTGAGGCTGTCCCAGAACTTGTGATCCTTCTGTCTCAGCCTCCCAAGTACAGGAGTGTGCCACCACACCCAGCTTATAATGTTCCTTCTTAATAAGAATATATAGTTTCACAAATCCCCATTTCCCTATTGACCACCTATAAAATCACTGATTTCATTTCTAGGTGGCATATTCTTATATTCTTCTTTGAATCCTTTTGCCTTTTATATCATCCTAAAAATCATACTTATGTTCCTTCCTCCAACAAAATATGTGCAAGAAATTACATTTGTATTGATCGTATTCATATATACCTTAATTTTCATTATTAGGTATGTTGTGATTACTTTAAGAAGCTTGGCACAAAGGTTGTGTGGACAACCTAAGTCTTAAGGGGCATTAGCAAAATTATGTTGGCTTAAAAAGAATATCATGTTTATTGACTATTTCTCTAAGCAATAGAAGGTCTTTATTGAGTAGTGAATACTTTCAATGGTGCATTTAATATTTGTAGGGTTAAAAAGGTTATATTCAAAATAAATCTGGCAATGTCAGCTTGGCTCAGTCCCATTCCATAAATCTCATCTCATGTAAAGCTAAAAGATTGACTTAATATTCAATTTTTCAGTGAAGCAAATAGTCAAGACATGCATTAAGTTCTGCTACTTTAAAAAGAAGGGAATTAGCATTTGCTTCTTCATGCATTATGATATTGGTTAGATCCTCAGTTCACTTCAGATTTCCCCCATCTTTTCCTTGTTTGGCATTCCCTCTCAAATCTATGAGAGTTTAGTAGATAGAAGAGTCATAATAGTATATAATAGAACAAGAATCTCTTTGTCTAAAAGAATAGTCCAAGTACTCTATGCTATGAGGCTTAATTCCATCACCTTCTCTCAGGTAGCACTCCCACTGAGATCAGTGGGAAGTTGGCTCACTTGGAGAGAGAAAATCCAGTCCAACCAGCATGAAGAAATAATTTTACCTGTAATCCCTAAAACTAACACTGAACGCTGGCTACTTCTGAGTAGGATGGAAGCATATACCAAGTCTGCACAACAGGTGAAAGGAAGAAATAGAGTATTATTTCAATGTTTTTTCAGTATGTTTTGTACTTTGAGCTATAGAGTGCCCAGGGAGGTTTGTTCCTTCTTAGCACAATATAAAATCAGCAATAAATATGTTGGAGTACAATTTGCTAAGAGCAAAGTGTACTGTTAGAACACATTATTCTAGCATTATCATTTATATGTAGTTTATGTGTAATATCTTAGTCTGTTCTAGATTCAGTTTATTTGTATATTTAAGTCCAAAAGCCATAATTGTTTTCTGTTAGAAACTAAGGAACTGTGCAGTATCCCCTAATAACTTCACTACTTTTGCATATTTATAATTCCACACATGAACATTTAAAAGGTGCAGTAGCCTTACAGGAGAGGACACCCCAGGCAGCAAGGAGCCAGTGATCACAGCTGTCTTGTCTCTCCTCCAGGGCTTTCACCTCTGTCTGTTCAGCCCCAGCCTCATCAGCTGCTAGGGAAGGAGAAGGGAGGGAATGTTATCCAGCTGAGATGGCAGCTGCCACCACCTCACTGTGCCCTCCAGCTTTCGAATTACAAGGTGGAAATTCTTCAAGGGGAAGTTTATTAGAAAAGTAGAAGGAAAAGGAGAAAAGCCCCAAGTGAAAGAAATAAACATAAATAGCCACGTTTCCTGGGAATAGCTCTTTCGGGTCTTGTTGTCCATCCCCAGAATGGCTGACAGTGACCTGGACACAACAGGCCAACCCCGTCTGCCCTGAAGCTTATTTCAACTGACCAGGCCACATGGACTTTAATTCCACCCTCTAAGTTTTTTGTCTTAGCCTCAGTGTTAGAAGTGGGATGATTTTCAGGACCCATGAGACTTTGAATATTCTTCCTTAACTCAAAAAATTAATGTTATTCTTTTACTTGTTCTCACGTTTTACTTTCATTTCCAGCTGCTCCTGCAGGTCCTGGCTTGGGATAAGGAGGGAACAGCTTTTTCTGGCCGGGCTTGCTTTCCCCTAGCCCTCAGAGCACATGTGATTCATGTGGTAGCCTCTATTTTGCTAGGTAATCTCAAAGTGTCTGACGTTCCTCCTTTCCTTTTGACCATTTAGGACTTCTGCTCTACATCTTCTGAGGCAATTTCACAACCCAATAAGTAAACTGGGTTTAATCTATAGCTTAAGTTCACTTTCCTTCCCTGTCCTCAGCAAGTCACATTCCTAGACCTTGTAAGTAGTTAACATGTGTTTCATCTTTAATCAGACCTTACACAAACTGTTGGACCATCCATCAAGGTCTTGATTTTTTTCCAAGAAATGCTTCTAGCGGTGACCACTTCTGCACATCCTTTCAGATAACTTATTTAAGTCTCCCTCCTGGGTTTGAGTCATGTTAACTCATGGCTTTAATGTAAATATATAATAGGTCAGGGGTTGTAGCTCAGTATTAGAGTGTGTGCTTAGCACTCATGAGACCCTGGGTTTAATCCCCAGCACAACACACACACACACACACACCCCACACACACACACAAATAATAATAAAGTGTCAATTTCAATTTCACTCTCTCATAGATTAAAATTTCACTCTCAGAAAACTCAGTGCAAATATGAAATGTGGACAATTCCATAAGGAAATCAATTACAAAATTAGACAAATATTAACACTTATTAAGATTGAATCTCACCCTCTTTGCATGTCCCCTGATATATTAGATTGGACTCATAGTTTAACTTCTAAAAAGATTCCTCTTCTTAACTTTCTATGTTCATCTAACAGTATAAAGTTGGATAAAAGACTTCAAGACTGGGTATCTAGTTGAGTCAATCCAGTCCTTTATTGTCAATATTCAGTTACTCACTGATCCTACCAGAGGCTCCCCTTCTTAATCCTTTTAACTTTAGTCCACTCACCACATTAGTCCTCATTCTCCTTGATGCTTCCTAGACCTCCTTCCTAACCTTACTTTGTCTCTTGTTTTGTTTCTTGTACTGATATTTTCTAGTATAATCTTTTGAAATCCTGCTTTTGTGTTGTTCCTTTAGTTATTTCCATACTACAAAGAATGTTTCACATTACTTCAAATGACATTCAGTAACCATCCTATATACTCTTTGTGTTTCCCAATATATATGTTTATATATATATATATATATATATATATATATATATATAATGTTCATATCATGGTGTTTGTGACTATCCACAACCCAAAAAAAATACATTTTCAGTCTCAACTCCCAAGTTTCTTTCATCACATACCTTCTGCATTTCCATCCACGCTTACCATTTCTTGTGCATATTGTGAACTTTGCTACTTTTGCTCCCATTATTCCTTCTAACATAAATGCCATCCCCATTCTCAACATGCACAAACACTATCCCAGCTAAGAATAAATTCTATTTCTTCAGGCAATAAAAATAAAAACCCTATCTTACTCTTCTCTGTATTCCACATGCTTATCAGAGTAGATGCATAGGGTATGTTATCAAAACAATAATAATGCATGGAAAAATTAATATGAACACTCTTATGGCTCCTCAACTGCTCCTGATAATAACTTTCGTGCTCTCAATCTTTTCTCCATGTATTATTTCATCCCCAAATTGTGACCTCCTTTTCCTATGTTAACCAAGGGCTAACTCAAGACCCATCATTTTATTAAGCCTTCTCTTACTATTCATTATATTCCTTCCTCGATTTCTCATCACTTGCTGAGCCATGCCACACAATCCAGCCCTTAATTATGTACTATCTTTTTGTGGTTCTTTAATTGCTTCGAAGCATGTAAATCTCATCTGCCCAAGTTGTCAACTCTCTACCTTTTCAAGGGCAAACATTCCATCTTGTCTGTGCAGCATGAATCTATCACCGTGCTAGGTCTGTGGAGGAAAACAGTTGTTGAGATGGCCCTCCAGCTGAATGAAGTCAACCTTCACATCTTTTAAAATAGAATGTTGACCTTGCCAACTGAGAGCATGGTAGCCAAAGCATATGGATCTTTCCTTCCTCAGCAGCAGAGAAAAACAACACTCCAGGATCTACTGACAGTGTGTCCTTGAAGTGACTGCTCTTTGGCTCCTTTTAGAACCCCAGTTGAGTAATACCATGTGCACAGAAAAAAGTGTAAAGCAACAATTCCCAACATGTAACTTTGTACCAGACACATCAGCGCATTTGCAGAACTTGTTAAAATAAGACTCCCAGGCTACACTGGCTCATGATAAAGTTCTTTTCCTTGACCTCTGTTTCCTCTAATCCAGACTTTCTTGAATTACTCCCTGAATGGACTGCCAAGGTTTTTATTGCTGGAAGAGCAATGTAGTATCATGTAGTGACCAAGAGGGTGGGCTCTGGAGTGGGACTGCTGGCTGGGCTTGGCATTCCTCTTTCACTTAGGCAATGTGGACAAATCACCTCACTGTTAAGCCTCAGTTTCTTCATTTGCATTAAAGGGAATGGTAAATTCCTGACTTATCAGTTTGCCGTATAGATACAATTTAAGAAAATAGCTTAATACTACCTCACTTATTACCACAAATGGACCACTTTGTGAAATACAAATAGCTAATACTTAACATGAGTCATCTTCTGCATCATCTATAAAATGATTGCTGAAATTATAAATTATCTTTGATAGTGCAAAGATGTTCCAGTCAGCATTCTTGTAGCCATAATCTAAAAGACTAACCATGTAACTTAGAGGAAAGGAGATTTATTTTCTTACATGGTTCAGTCCATGTGAGGCCAGGGACTACAAATCTCAGGGCATGGCAGTAGGAAGCAGGGAGAGGGAGAGCACATGGGCTGGGCTCACATCATGGAGGCCAGATGAGGCAAGAAAGAGAGCAGGGAGAGGAGGAACTATATATTTATATATATAAAATCTCCAAGGCTGCACCCTCAGGGATCCACCTCCAGCCATACTCTACCTGCCTACTGGGTACCACCCAGGTAAATCCATTACAATGGATTTATCCACTACTAGGATTACAACCCTCAAGACTCAATTTTATCAACTCCAAACACCAATTTATGAGCTCTTCAAGGAGCCATTATGTATCCAACCCTAACAAAAGATAAGAAGGATTTTCTTAAAATTTTAAAAAACATAAGTTTCTATATATAGAAAATCATGTTGGTTACAAAAGTTTTAGTCAATTATGAAAATATGGTAAGCTATGTTTTATCTGATAATAAGAATTATATAACTTGATATATTTTCATTTTTATAGTTGCCTGATCATTTTATCTACATTAACTAGGGGGGTTGATATACTTAACTTCTCATGTGTCTACATGGATATTATTTTTAATGGTTTCATTATTTTTCATATAACAATCATATTCGTCTCATTGGCCTCAACATTTTTTTAGAAGTAATGAGCTTCTTTCAAAAGCAAATAATTATTGAGTTAAATCCCCTCAGCTTGATAGAGATTGACCGTTTAGTTTCTTTGTATACTTTTATTGGCACATTATAATTATACATCATACTGAATAATAGGAATATATATGCATAAAACATTTTGTGCATTTCCCTCTAGATTTCACCCTCTTCCCTCCTCTTCCCCATACATGTCATTGAGAATGGCATTAGTAATTTTATATATGTTCATAGCATTATTTAAACTATTACCTTCTTTATATCTCTATTCTACTGTTGAGCCAGGTATGATGACGCATACCTGTAATCCCAGTACTTGAGACACTGAGACAAGAGGATTGCAGGTTTGAGGCCAGCCTCAGCCATTTAGCGAGGTCCCTCAGCAACTTAGCAAGACCCTGTTTCAAAATGGATGTGGTGGCGCACACATGTTATCCCAATACTTGAGAGTCTGAGACAGTAGGATCATAGATTCAAGGCCAGCCTCAGCAACTTATTGAGGCCCACAACAATTTAGTAAGAGCCTGTTTCAAAGTAAAAAAATAAAACAGCGCCAAGGGTGTAGCTCATAGGTAGAATGCTCCTGTGTTCAATCCCCAGTACCATAAATAAATGAATAAATAAAATTATACTGTTGAAAAGTAACACATTCATGTAGTTAAAAGTATACAACAAAATAACTTTCTATCCTTGTTCCCATCTTTCCAGTTGCCTCTATACAAACATAAACAACAATTTTTATTCATTTGTAGGTACATATATACTTTCATATTTTCCTCCTTATACATATGTAAACAAACATGAATACATATCATTTGATACAATTTACATTAAAAGTAGAATTTTTACATAGTAATTTGCATCTCACTTTTTCAATCTAAAAGATTTTCTAGAGATTTCACATTAGTGTGTGCAAAGCTACTGCATTCACTTTTATAGCTGCATGTTATTTCACTATATTGATTCCCATAATATATTTAGCAAGTCCATTTTCATTGTTTAATCTTTAACTTGTGTTGTAAATAATGGTCCAGTCATCAACCTCCTAAACAAATCTTTTCATATATGCATGTATACATATAGAATAACTTCTCTGAATTAAGATTGCTCTAAGAGTATTCATTTATAATTTTGATAGACATTGTCAGCCCTCAATGAGAGAACATACAAGATGACATGAAAATGACTATTTCCTCAAATTCACAAGATAATATTATCATACTTGAGATTTTCTTACTTGTTAAGGCTTTAAGAAATGAGATTTGGCATTTTTGTATATATTCTGATGTGCCTTGTGTTTTCTTTTTTTCCTAATCTGTCTGTACATGTGGCCTTTGCTCACATTTCTGTTAGGTTGTGAGCCTGTTTCTTATCAGTGCCTTGGAGTTTATTCTTTATTAGTAAGATCAGCTTTTTGTGACGACTTGCAAGTATTACTCCTCCCTTGTCTCTCATTTGTCTTTTATAAACTTTTCACTTTAAAAAGTTGCCAAAGTTTGTTGTTATCGGATACCATTCACTTAGGAATTGTTCGAATGAATTTAGCTAAGGGCAGTATATTCTGCAACAGCAGGTTTTTATTTAAGTTGCATAAAGCCTCCGGGTTCCACAAGGCGTATCTATGGAGTTACTTGAAATACAGCACAGTCACAGTTCAAATGTTAAAAATACATGCATTCAGTCTCCGCTAGGCCAGGCCACAAAGCCCAACCCAATGGTGGAATGTCAAGATACATAGAAATTTATACAAGTTGAAAAACTACCATCTAGGAAATGAAGCTCTGAACTAAGTGAGAAAGGATTTTACATTTGCTTCATTACAGAGACTCTACTTTTGTGTCTGATTAATTCTCTAGATCAGTGGTTCCTCTATCTATCTATCTGTCTGTCTGTCTGTCTATCTGTCTATCATCTATCATCTATCTAATGTGGCCTTTGTTCATTTTTCTGTCAGGTTGTGAACCTTTTGCTCATCAGTGTCTTGAAATTTATTATCTTTTAGTAAGGTCAGCTTTTTGGGATGAGTTGCAAATGTTATCCCTCCCTTCAGTCTGTTATTTGTCTTTTATAAACTTTTCACCCTAAAAAGTTGCAGAAGTTTGTTGTTACTGGATACCATTCACTTAGGAATTGTTCAAATACACAAACACACACACACACACACACATACACATGCATATATATATGGTTGAGGTTTTTGTTTGTTTGGGCTTGTTTTTACCCCTTAAGGGAACTTTATGAGGAGCCTTGAAATAGAGCTTCTGTGGCGGAAATGAAGAATTAGTGAGTGGCAGACCCTCATCCTTCTGATTCCCCTTTTCCCATCCTTCTGATTCCATGGATAAAGTGTATTCCCCTACACTTTGTCACCTTTCAGAAAAACCCTAGGATTCCACCAAGTTAATTTAGAAGTCTCAGCTCTAGTCCACTTCCTTATCCAAAGAATAATGTAGTGACAACTTTATCTTAAAGTACTTTGGAAAATTTGTGCATCTCCAAATCTGTATCCTCTTCTTAGGAGGAATTCTTCCTTAGGCACAGTTTGCATACTTATCTTTGTTGGGGGGGCGCTACTGGGGATTGAACCCAGGGGCATTCTACTTCCAAGCTACATCCCTAGCCCTTTTTATTTTTTATTGAAACAAGTCCTTGCTAGGTTGACAAGAGCCTCTCTAAATTGCTGAGGTTGTCCTTGAACCTGCGATTCTCCTGTCTCAGCCTCCCAAGTACTGGGATTACAGGTGTGCACCACCATGCCTAGTTTGCATACTTATCTTATTAATCTTTTTATTAAAAATGGAAAGAAGAGATATTATCCTTCTGTGATAATCCCTATAGTAATCAAAGTCATAAAAATTTTAAAGATTTTATGGTAGGGAGAATCTAAGAGTACCATGTAAAGCTTCCCTCAATGGAATAATTGCTTCTCTAATATCTCTAGCCCATAGTCCTATGGTCAAATCATACAGAAATAATTTCCCCCAAAACAGTTGTTTCCATTTTTCTACAAGTCTTACTGTTGAAAGTTTCCTCTTATATTGGACCTCCCTGTACCTTATATTCCCTGACCCAGACATGACTCTTTTTGTGGTACTGAGGATTGAACCCAGGGGCATTCTATCTCTGAGTTACATGCCCAGCTCTTTTTATTTTTTTTTAATTTTGAAACAGGGTATTGCTAAGTTGCTGAGGCTGTCCTTGAATCGAATCCTCCTATTTCAGCCTCCCAAGTACTGGGATTACAGGCATGCACCACAGCACCTGGCTCCGATGTGGCTCTTTAGAGTTGCAGAATAAGATTTGCTCTTCTTCAATAAGGACAAGTATTTAAGGACAGTTAAATAATGTCCCTTTCTTCCTCCTCTTCTCCAATTTCTGTTTTCTCAAGTAAACTTTTGTTGTTCCTACCACTGAATCTCAACCTGGGGAGACAGTACTGAAATCCCGATGACTCTTCTCAGAACTCATCCTAGTGGATCACTCCCTAAAATGCAGCAGGGCTAAAACATCACGACATGCTTCTGGGGACCAGCCAGTGCAGAGAGCGCAGACTGGGTGGCCACGGTGATCTAGGTAGTACGTATTATGTCTTCTTCCTATTTTACCCTCTGTGAGTCTTTAATTTGCCTTGAAATCTGAACTATCCAAATTTATTAAGGAGTGTTGAATGAAGTGTAGTCTACATAGACTGAAGGCTCCTGAACTTTTGAAGGTAGGAGAATATCTAGTGATCATTTTAGTCCAATTGCTTCACTTTGCTGATGGAGGGAAAGTTTAACAGGATTGCGAGAGCTTTCTGAAAAGTTCACATCTTTAAGAACTATATAAAAGACCTACAGCCTTATGTCTTTTTTTTTTGGAGGTGGTAAAACTGGGGATTGAAGCCCGGAACACTCTACCTCTGAGCTATAACCCTAGCCTTTTGTAATTTTTGTTTTGAACCAGTCTCACTAGGTTGTCGAGAGCCTCACTAAGTTGCTAAGGCTGGTCTTGAATCTGTGACCCTCCTGTCTCAGCCTCCCAAGTACTGGGATTACAGGTGTAAGCCACCACACCCAGTTTCCATGTCTTTTAATATCACCTGCAACAGCCCAATTTACCCAATGACATCTGAGGTAGGCAGAATGATGACCCTGAAAAGATGCGCCTGCCCTAAAGCCCACAATCTGTAAATATATTGCTTGAGATGGCAAAAGGGACTCTTCAGATATGATTATGGTTCAAAACCTGGAGATGAAGAGATTATCTTGAATTATCCAGGTGGGCCCAATCTAATTATACAAATCCATAAAGTAGAAAACCTTTCCTGACCTTAGTAAGGGGGAAACATGACAAAGGAAGGATTAGAGATACATGGCCTTGCTGGTCTTGAAGCTGCAGCCATGTTGCAGGAGCTAAGGCATGGGGACAACATCTAGAAGTTAGCAAGGGCAGAGCAACAGACTCTCCCCTATTTATTCCAGAAAGGAAGGCAGACCTGTCAGCCCCTCTACTTTAGCCCACTGAGACCAGTGTTTGGCTTTTGACCTATAAAACTCAAAGATAATAAATGTGTATTGTTTTAAATCACTGTCATAATTTGTTATAGCAGCAATAGAAAACTAATATACCAGGCAAAGCCAAATACTAAGCCAAATGCATTCACAATTTTTAGAGATCCAAGCATAAAAATTATGCATTATGTACAAAGTATTATGGAGCCAAATCTCCCTTGTTTGATGGTCGTATCCTCATAATGAGCTAGGCTCTTTTAGAAATTGCATTAATAACTCAGGGTACCATTTAGTCATTTGGGCTTCAGTGTGTTTGCTGTTATCCTGCTGCTGATGGCCTAAATCTCCTAAGTTACTCCCAGGGAATTGATCCTATACTGGGAAAACTATCAATTTAGATTAATTTTTCATATTATCACTTTTAGAAAGCATGTTTGGAGAGCGTTTTAGAACCCTCCCTATTTTACACCTGGGTTCTCATGGCACTTGCTTCCATAATAGAGGCCAATTTTTCCTAAGCATATTTCAAAACAAGTTAGTTTCATTAATTTAGTAAGTGGTTGTAGGCAACACAGTTTTCACTAAGAAGTTGAGAGCAATGGAGATGGCTTTGGGGCTTCTCCCAAATATGTGGTTCCGCAAATGCACTGCCACCTGGGTACGCATTCACGGGCTTGGAGCTGAGATGTTTATATGGCTTTTAAGCTTCCTTCCAAAGAAAAATTATCCTTATCAGTTATTAAGTAATTATTTTGTAGTAGGTATAATGATAGTTACTGAACATATATTTTCACATCTAATCGTTAAAACTACACAAGAAATGTATTGTGAAGCCCTAATTCACAAATTAGGACACTGAGATTCAGTGAGAATCAGTGACACAATTTATAACTCCTGAAATGCAACTTACATGATGGCCAATTTGCCCCTTAAACCCACATTATTCTATTTCTACCTGTTGCCTCCATGCAAGAAGTACACATCCTAACTAGCTTGGACCATCATAAACTGATTCATTTCAGCATCCTGTGGTCTCTGGAACATGATGGGCACTCAGCAGAGTTTATTGAATGGATGGATGAATGAATGAAGCCGAGAGAAAGGGAATGAAGAACTGTGATTGTATCTTCACCACAGCATCTGGAAACAAGTCATTATAATGACCTAACTAAACTAAGAGAAATTTAAAGCAAAAACCCAAACTTTGAAAAATACGTGCAATGTTTTGGGTTTGGATGTCATATTCCTTCAATTGTGTAAAAACACATATGCACATGCATGCACACTCACACTACCGTGGCTAATGGGTTTGTTTTAAAATAGTGCATGCCTCTGTAAGATAGCCAGTTTCCTGCCCCTACCCAGAATACATTTATAAGGAAGTTCTGGGGCAAAGGAAGAAGACCAGATGTATGCTGTAGAATGGATAGGCTTTGACACTAACTTTACAGTTGTCTTGACACAATGTTGAAACTTGCAGCTGCTACAATTTTTGTGTGTGTGTGATAGGCAAGCTCTGAATAAGTCAAAGAAAAAGTCATCGCATTGAACATTCTTCAATGCTATGGCTTTCAAACTATTTTAACATGATTTTTAAACAGCAGAATCCCATTTTGGGAGGCAGGGTTTAATGAGAACCTAATATACAAAACAAATGAAAAAGAAAGACCTTCTTTGGACAAAGTGGTGCAGAGCCTCTCATCCTCAACTCCAATTCCCATGCCATCTCTATTAAATCCTAGTGCTCTAGAAAGTCCTGTGTAAAAACTGGTATTTTGTCTAATTCTCCATACTGCAGTGACCAATTGGAGAGTGTTGTGTAGAATTTGCTGTAAAATGGCCTTTATCATTTGAAATATATAAAGGCATGTATATTTTATCAGCCGAAATGCTTGAAAATTTGGAGGCCATTTATTTTGTGAAAATACATGTTTTATTTCCTGGAAAGCCCAGAAATTTAATTGAGATGACCACTCAGAGACACCTTCAGTCTAGCACACATGGATATTTTTGAATGTGGATCCTATTTTGAACATAAAGTGTCTGAGACTCAGCATGGGTTAACACCCAAGAGAGGGATCCTATCACTTTGTCTTATGAACAGGAATTCCCAAAACAGATTTGTTGGGAAGTCGGTAAAGATCGGACTCGTTCTGTAGTGAAAAGCATCAAGAACCAAGTTCAAAACTGAATATCTTCCTAAGAAAATTATCATTGACATGGTTTTCTGTCCCTTCATCATTTGTTCAATAATAAAATGATCAGTCTGAAGGCAGAATTTTAGCTATGGATCTAGCTAGGCACCAGGAAATATGAGACATCCTCTAGCTGTTTTTAGCTACTATTTATTGAGCAATTCCTAAATGCCAAAGAACCATAAAATAGATCACTAAGCATTATATAACTTGATCCTCACAACCACCTTGACAGGAATTTCCCATTTGCATAAGAGAAATTGATACTAATAGAGGTCAAATAAATCGTTCAAAGTCACCAAGTTTATAAATGTTGAGGCTGGAATTTTAGATCCTGTCTTCCAGGCTCTAGACCCCTTTGCTTGGCAGCCACCCTGCTTAGAATCAGTGCATACTCTTTGAAGAATTCACAGTGTCCTATTTTGTCTTGAACCATGCTTGGAATTACAATTTTGCCGAATGACAGGGAAAGCACATCTAATGCTTTATCACAAGGAAAAAGTATTCTACATTATCCCCACCATGGGGAAAGACCTAAATCTTGGTTAGCCAATTGCTTCCCTTTTTTCTCTCTGACATTACAAACTCTTTTACTATAACCCAGGACTGTTCCCACTGACTGAATTTTAATGCAACTTCAGATACACTTCTCCATGGACTGAGAAATCAGACCATTTGATGAAGAACATGGTACTGCCCATTATTCTGAAAACTCAGCCATATCGCTGGAGTACACTTCCATTTAATCTTTCACAGGCAAGAAATCTATGGCATGATTTCTCTAGTCTCCCTGCTGTTTCCATGGATGATGAAACAGCCCCACATTTTCCTGAAACACAGCAAACCCTTTAACTCCTGAGGCAGCAGGGCCATGATGGAGTGCACCTTTGGGAGGCTAGGGGAAGATGGCTATGCATACTGAAAAGAAATGGCAGCAGTACTAAAGAGGTCCCCAAAGTGGCAGCTGCTTGTGGTGCTCTTCGATGCCTTCCATGAAAAGGAGGGGGAACGTTATTTAAACAAGTGAACTCAGGAGGCCAGTTCATTCCCACTGCCTTACATCATTATGGAAGGAAATATGCCCGCTGGAGCCAAACAGAACTAGATACAGCCTTTTGGATTCCATGGTAATACTTAATCCCCTGAAATCAGGGAAAAGTTTATTGAACTAATCAAACAATGGGAATGGTGCCTTTCCCATCATTTAAACATATCATACTTGCAAAGCCACCGAATAAAGGAAACTTTATTTTACAAACTACAAGATAATTTCAGTCATCTTATTTTTTCCTCCTCTACACCTCTACAAGTGCCACCAAAATCTCCTTCCTCTGCCGTCACATATGGAAGAGAATGTGGGTGGCAAGCAATCTGTTGTGGTGCCCAAGGACTGAGAAGCTGTGCCAGATAGGGCAGGGTAAGTGAATGAAAGAGGCCAGAATCCAAGATGTGGTAAGAGCTTCTTGCAGACTGTTTCACAGCTGGAATTTTTTAAAATTGTTCTTTACAAAAACAATACAAGATTTCTTCTTCTTCCTTTCTAAGTCCTTTAGATGGACAAAGAAGGTGACCTAACTGAGGGAGTTGGGCGGGGAGTGGAGGGAAACACACTATAGCACATGATGTACATACACAAACCTATAAGACTCAATCACTATCTGGAGCATGAAAGGGAGGGAAGGGGGAGAGAATAGGGTGGGATTGGAGGGAGGGCTAAATGTGCAATGTGTGCATGTATGATGTTCATACCCTGACATATATCAAAATGTATAATTATAATTTACAATGCACCAATAAAT
>PVJS01000434.1:0-84355 GCA_004027185.1 Glis glis | reverse complement strand
ATAAATGAAAAATCAATAGGCTATATCTACAAAAACAAAAACAAAAACAAAAACAATACAAGGGCTTTATCTCTGTAGCATATTGAGCTGTCTTTATATAATATATAAATCCCAGTTTGAATTCAAACCCTCTGTGTCTTCCCTTCCCCATACCCACCCTCCATTTTATTTTCCTAAGCTTTGGAAAGTCCTCTGTTCATTTTGTTTCACAGACCTGCTCTCCATCAGGGACATCTCCTTGCCCCTTCAAGCCGCCTGAATATTTGAAGGTCTTCACTGAACTGGCCTCCTTGACTTACTTTGTTTAGTGCAAACACTGCCTGGCAGTGATTGCAATCTAAGAAGTCCCTGGCTTCTCCTTCACAAGAAGCTGAAGGGCCGGGTTAGAGAGTGTTCTTTTAACTGCGAGCCCTGCCATGCTAAATGCAAAGCAACTAAAATGGAATGGCATTCTCCATTCAGACCTGCAACAGGCTAATTGACAGCCTGTTTTCATCTTTTCTTATTTTATTTCATTTTTCCAAGCTTTGAAATTATTGTAACTTATGAAAATCAATCTGTCTGCTGTCCCTAATAGGGGCTAATAAACAAGTGGCTTAAAACCTGGGAGTCACAGGGAATACAACCACATTTGCAACATGTTTTTAAAGAAAGAAATAAAAGAGAAGACAATGAAAACATAAACTCCTTTAAAGAGCAATGCATGCTTTGGTTCTTTAGAAAAATTGCTTTAGCAATTATTAGGACAGAAATTACCAGAATAAAAGTGAAGGAAGAGGCACTTACCTCTTAGGAATAATGAAGAAAAATACTGTGAAAACTTGTCATTGCAAATTCTTTTTAAGAAAAGGAGGCCTCAATTACAATGGAGGTTTGTAAGTAGCTATGAAATTCCTCACATAACCAATTCTTTAATAAATATTTGTATGCAGACATTGGCTGGGAGTTTGTTTATAAAGTAGACCATCTTAAATCATTGAAGGAAATGGCCAAGAAAAAAGACCTTGGCTAGAATGGACAAGAGGTCACTACTTCTTTCCTAGAGGCAGCCAAATATTAAAAGAAAGTGAAACAAACACCCAAACAAAAACAAAAAATGCTGGGAAAGATAGGGGAGTGGATGGGAGAATAACTTTCTTTGCTATCTTTTGGCTTTATTTGCTCCAACCCTAAAATAATATCAGGTAGCTGGTGGAAGGGGATTATCCTAGTAAGACATGATGATAAATGTGAGTGTGGTTTTCTTCTTTTCTCTGATGGACTTACAGTTTGAATTTATGGCAAAATGTCGTTTAAGTTATTTTAATGTAATAATAAACATCTATTTTCATTTATAATTAGTTACGATCATTCTTTTACACTCTCCAAGTTACTACATATTTCAAATGTGGGACCTATTTGTGTTTGAAGGAAGGAAGGGATAATATGGACAGAAAAACCATGAGCTCATCTTTCTCTCTGCAGAGAACTGAGGATCTACATTTCCTAACACATAAGATATTAAGAAATATACTTTTTTAGAAAAATGGAAATAAATCTTGCCCAGGTGATTAGTGAAAGGAATTAACCTTTCTTTCTTTTTTTTTTTTTTTTGTGGAACCAGGGATTGAACCCAGGGGCTTTCTACCTCCGAGCTACATCCCTGGCCCTATTTTTTATACTTTATTTTGAAACCGGGTCTCATGAAGTTGCAGAGGCCTCACTAAGTAGCTGAGGCTGGCCGTGAACCCAGATCCTCCGGTCTCCACCTCCCAAGTACTGGGATTACAAGCATGCGCCACCAGGCCCAGCTAGGAATTAACCTTTCTTCAAGGCAAAATGCTAGAACCCCTGGCTCCCTGCTGACCAGAGCATCATATGATCTCTCTGATCTCTTGGTCAAGCTGTTTGCTCCTAAGATGTGCTAGAGCCCTTTCCCCTTGGGTACCAGTTGAAGATCTGATTGAAGTATCTCAGAGTTTGACTCTTAACAGCCAACTCTAAAATGAAATATTTCTGGAACCATCCTCTGCCCTTTTTTAGGTATTTTGTTTTGTTTTGTTTTGTTTTTTGTCAAGAAAGGAGGGAGAGTGAATTTCTGGGCCACAATTATTTACCTGTTAATGCTGCATTTCTTTGCTAAAGGAGGGCTGAGAAAGGCTTGCTTTCTGAAGGACTTTCAATCAACAATGGGATGGATGAGTTCTGCTATTCTGCACCCCCTCTAGCACTTGGCTTTTAATTTTTACATCTGAATTATGAAATGCCACCTCTACCAGCAACTGCCAGGATCTGGGAACATTAATATTCATGACCAGAAAGGTTGGGAGTGCAGCTGCAGGGTGATTTAAAGATAAGAATTATCAGGGATAATATCTGAGTAAATAAATCCACTATACAATTCACTTACCTTTTCACTCCAAATTTTAAGGAGAACTTATTTTTCAAGAAAGAGACAAATCGATATATGATTTGAGCCAAGTCTACCATAGATGATTCCCTCTTCCCTTCAAATCTATACTTACCTCTCATCATAAACATGTATGATTGGCCTGGGCAGAAAGAAGCAAGGTGTATATTACAGCACCAAATGATATAAATAGGAAAAAAGAAAGGAAGGAACACAAGACAGAGTAGGAAAGGCAGGTTTGGTCATGATATTAGTCTCTGTGCAATTTTATACTTATAATCAACCACATCAATGTACAGAAGTCAAGAAACTGTTGCTTGTAATATTTGGGAACCATCTGCTGAGCCTACGGCAAATTTCACATTAAAACCCAATTTCAGTTGTGACCTAAAAATGAGGAGAAATTCTGTGATTCCGAGTGAATTCCACTTTGAATGTCTTATCCCTACCTTTGGCATTCAAAGTGATGCTCATAAAGCGAGGGCCTAAATGAAACAAAAACCATAGGAGGTAAATACAAAGGGCTTAATTCTCCTCCCCCATGTCACCCCAAGATTTGCACAGCTGTGGTAGTGCTCACAGAGTAGACTTAAGTCCTGATATGAGGAATGTTCACAAATCTGTGACCAGCCCCTGCTCTCAGTGGAGCAGAGATTTGCTTCTTTCCCACTTTCAAGCATGACACCAGCTCACATAATTTGATCAGGAACAAAGGTTAGGAATTTTCATATAACTAGGGAAAAATCCAAAGATAATTTTTGTTGACAGAAAAAAAATAAAAGGCACAAAATAAATCTGGCCGTGGTGCTGCACACCTGTAATCCCAGTACTTGGGAGGTTGAGACAGGAGGATCACAGGTTTGAGGTCAGCCTCAGCAACTTAGCAAGGCTCTCAGCAACTTAGTGAGACCCTTTTTCCAAGTAAAAAATAAAATAGGCTGGGGGTGTAGCTCAGAGGTAGAATGTCCCTGGGTTTAATCCCCAGCACCACAATACAAAAACAAAAAGCACAAAATAAAAAATGAAGACCAAGATAAATTTGGTTCTAAATTTACTTTTTTATTAGGATTTAGTTGGTACATTATAATTATATATAAAAGTGGGATTCATTGTTACATATTCATACATGCACATATCAAACTTAGTTCAATTTCTAAATTCACTTTCAAATCTATTTTTCTCTATCTCCCCTCTCCCTTTGGGGGTTTAATAAGGGTAGATTGCTATGTCCCTAACGTAGAGTCTAATCAAGTTAAGGAGACAAACACAAAGCCATTGCAATTGTATAAATGTAGTGTAGTACTACACCTTGAATAAATTAGTGTTTGGATAAACAGATATAAAAAGTCTTTAGAATGGGAGGGTGAATCAGAAATACCTTCACAGAGAAGAGGAACATCTGAAAGAATGCAATGGATGTGTTTTAATGATGTCAAGTCAAGGCCTTGGACCCCACAAATGCCCCCTACTGGTACTGAGTACTCGTTTTGCTCAGTCCTTTCATTGCTGTGGTACAGGAAGGGAGGTCACAGGGCCTCTGTTCAGACTCACAGTCTGACATTCAACAGGACTGCTGAACATTCTTGGCAAAATCAACCACTGGGTCCATTGATCCTAGATGTTCCTGTCAGTAGCTCATGACTGTCTGCTTTAGCACTTGTAGGAATCACCTCTGTCAAGCCTCCCTATATACCAGTACTTCCCTAATTGGATTCTCCATGTGAATTGCTGGGGACTTGTTTTAAAATTCAGATTCTGATTGAGTGAATTCGGGGTAGGGTCTGAGCATCTACATTTCAAGCAAGCTCCCACTGATGCAGTTACTGTTGATCTGCAAAGCAAAGATGTAGCACTAACAGTGAATTCCTTTATAGAGCTCTGGAAATTTCCATATGGACACAGTGTGTGTTTGTGTGTATATATGTGTGTGTGTGCGTGATGATAAGAGTACTAAAATATCAGGCCAGATGTTGTCTGAAAGCATGCATTGGATTATGAGAACTGTGTATGGAATCTGTATCATTTGGTATTCCAGAGCCCCTTACTGAACAGTGGCATTGTGTTTTGGTCAAAGTCAGGAAGTTTTGTACAGGGAGCATCTGTGACACTTTTATTATTCTTTTTTCCCCCTAAAATCTCAGTAGAGAAAAAAAACTTGGACTGCTTTATTAGATGAATTATGACTAAAAATTCGATTTTTCTTTTCTGTAGCAATAAAACTGTGTTCAAAACCCCTTCAGAATTCACTGCCACACGTTTGGTGCAGCTCCTGCAAAGCCACTTCAGGGTCTTTCACAAACCTATATAGATCTAGTCTCAAGAGATCCTGTTTTAACAACTCTTTCAAAGTCTAGTTGCTAAGCCTTTTCAGAAGTTTATTTCACAATATAGCATTTTTGTTGCTTTTCTGTTTCAGCATTCAGTGGTTTAACAAGGATTTTTTGAACACCTACTTTGCCCATGAAAGTTCCTAGGGACAAAGATGAATAGGACCAGGTCAGGCAGACCTGGGTTCATTTTCCAGTTCTACCATGGATAGCCATGTAACTTTGCCATGTAACTAAGCCTCAGTTTCATGGTATGTACAACAGAGATGATAATTTCTATTTTCACTGAAGATTATGTATAATAATGCATAATGCTGTCCTTAGTATGGGACATGTAAGAGCTAAAACAAATAATAATGGTGATGATTATATTATTATGATACCTATTCCAAAAAATATCAAACTTAGCATGGGATCCTAAATCCTATAAATGTTATAGGATCTCATTGTATAGCTGGATGTAGTGGTGCACACCTGTAATCCCAGTGCTTGGGAGGCTGAGACAGGGAGATCACAAGTTTGAGGCCAGCACATAACTTCGTGAAATACTATTTCAAAATTAAAATTAAAAAGGTCTTGGGGTATAGCTCAGAGACAGAATACCTCAGGCTCAATTCCTGGTACCATACACACACAAAAAGTTCTCATCATATAAAACAAATTCTGAGATATAAATAAAAATCTGCTAGAGAGAGTGTGTAATTTTGTGTGTGTCTGTTTCCTATTCCTGTAGAAGCTGGCACACTGTCCCACAATCTTGGTTAATATTCAATGCAAGGATTTTACTTGAGAAAAAATGACTGGGAAGGGAAAGGTTTAAACATATGAAATAAATGATGGTGCCAAAAGGAGCTTCTAGAAACATGAAAAACTGAAATGACTGAAGTTTTATCCCATTCTTTATTTCTTCCTAGAATTAGACAAAAAATATGTTGATTTTGGTCTTCTTAACCTAACCTTCTAAAGAAAAGAGAATTGCCAAGGTAGAATGGACATTTAAAATAAAGTTCTGATAGCCTAAGAGAACAGACAACATGTCATTTGCCCCACCTTATTACCTCAGAACCGTATTAGGCAATAAAATATTGATTGAGATGAGTTGAACCAGGTTCTCCACTCATGGTTAAAATATATACTTCATAGAAGGAAAAACTTATTTTTGAAATAACGCAAAACCAGATTAAGTCCTGAGACTCAACTGAGAAAGCTGTTTGTTTTACAAGTTATTGACATTTTTGCCGGTGGAAACAGGTCTGAAACTGGCGTGAGTGAGTGGGTGGGGCTGTTTGACATGTGCTTTAAAGTTTGTTTGTGTGTGTGTGTGTGTGTGTGTGTGTGTGTGTGTGTACTACTGGGGACTGAACCTAGAGGTGTCCTACCTCTGAGCTACACTCCCAGCTCTATATTATGTTTTATTGAAATAGGTTCTCGCTAAGTTGCTGAGTGTCTCGCTGAATTGCTGAGGTTGGCTTTGAATCCTTAAATCTGTGATCCTTCTATTTCAGCCCCCCCAAGTACTGGTATTATAAGCACGAACCACCACTTCCGGCTGAAGTCTGCTTTTGTGATTAGAGTGTGGAAGAATATATCTTAATAGAAACTGCTTATGAGACAAAGGCAACAATATAGTCTTCTTTATTTTGCAGTACTGGAGTTTGAACCCAGGGGCATTCTACCTCCGAGCTCCACTCCCAGCCCTATTTTTTTTATTCTTTATTTTGAAACAGGATCTCACTAAGTTGCGGAGGGCCTCACTAAGTAGCTGAGGCTGGCCACGAACCTGCGATCCTCCTGTTTCAGCCCTTCAACTAGATCTGTGAACTTGGGCTAGTTATTTTGCCTTTGGGAAAGGACTTCAATTTTCCCACCTGTAAGACTGGAAGATTGTATTAAAATACATATGAATTTTAATCTGTCTATAGGATTAAATTATTTTATCTTCCACTGCCAAGGCAATTTGCAATCTAATATTTCTCTTCTCAAACTTTCTTTTCAATCTAGTAACTGTCTAGGACCCATACATCAGGATGCCAATCTTAAATCATAGAGGAATGCTGGTTACATGGTAACTAACCAGCATTAGTTACCAATGGTAGTTAGTGACATTTGTAGATCTCATTATTTTTCCCCATTTTACAGATGAAGAAGTGCAGATAGGGAAGATAACTTTCCAGAGGTCACACATCCATAAAAGGGATGGAGCTAGAATTTGAGTCTGAGCTTGCTTCCTTTCAGGTACTGCACTTTGAACCCATGTGCTGTACTAAGAACTGCTAAGTTTTTCTTGGTGATGAGTAAACCAGTCAAGGCATGAAAATATGCTTTAGCGAAGTTTGTTCCAGAGATGCCAAGCAGATTACCTTGGTGTTCAGAGAATAGATATGTTAGGGAATAATGAGAAATTATAAAATGATGCCAAAGACAGTGGGTCATAGCTCCCATTGAGAGAGTATGGTGGGAAGAAGAGAAATTCACAATTAGGCAGAACTGAGCTCTAAATACGAGCTGGACCATTTTCCTGACACTGGCTCTTATAACAGTCATTTAACTTTACTGCATCTCGGTTCCTTCATCTCTGAAATGGCCATACATTGCAGACTTCTGAGGATTATTGTCCAGATTAAATGACATAATACGTATGGAGTGTGTAGTGTTTCTACCCTGGCGGGGGGAGTCACAAGGTAGAAATGATAGGTTAAAAATGTTTGTTTACCAGTGTCTGAAAGTGCATTTGTTGCTACTGTTTTTCGGATGTCTGAGCTAAGACAGCCTTCTCTCCACATCTGGATTGCAAATCCCTTGAAGACTAACACAGGCCCGTCTTGTGTTCTGTGTGCCTAAAGTAGCTGGGTGGTACCTGTCACACAGCAGTAAACATTTGCTAAATGCTTCATAAGGGATATTTTAAGGGTATCCCTGCATCTCCATCCATTGGGATGGAATAGAGAGAGGCTAGAAAATGGGAGATTAGCCAGTAGGCTGTGGGAGAGGAGAGAAACATTTTCATTTTAAACCTACTAAGTCAGCAGTTCCAAGTCTGTATTGATTTGCTTTATAAAAAGAATATTAATTTCCCTTAAAAATGGGGTTGAAAGACTAAACAAATTAAAACTTGGATTTATTTACTAAGATGCAGTCCCTGATTATTCTCCTCTTTAAATCATCCCACTGCCACACTGCAGGCCCTTCTAAACATTAATATTAATGCTGCCTGCTGCTGGCAGAGCCTGGAAGATGTGGCATTTCATAACTCAGATGTAAAAGTGAAAAGGGTTTCACAATTCTAACTCCAGGGCCTTTACTGTGCCGCATAAGGAAAAAAGAAATTGGAGTGCACAAAAATGTGAGAAAATTAATACTCTTTTTTCATAAGATAAGCAATCTACTGTGCAAAAACTTCAGACATCTATTTGGGCAAATGGATGCTTACTGTCCTGTTCCAGTTCTAATTCCACTCCATTTATGTGGACATAGTTGGATATTTGTTGTTGTTGCTGTTGTTTGTTTGAATTTATTCTTTCATTTATTCATTTAGTCAATATTTATTGAGTCCCTCGTATTCATATTCACCAAACTGGAGACAGTTAGGAACAAAATGAAGTCTCTGCCCTTGGGAAAAAATTGGAAATGACTCCTCTTTGGTAGAAACCAGCAACAGAAGGTCAAGTTTTAATTAGTTCACACAACCAGTAATAATCGAGCATGGACATAAATCAGGTACTGCAATGAGTACTGGGTTATCTACCAATGAGTCACACAGGATCTCTCAGGGAGCCCCGTCTAGTTGAGGAAACAGATACACAAGGAGCAAACAGTGATAAAAGGTATACTGCAAAGTAGAGAAGCTAGGGGAGTGGGGGGAAGCTAGGAGGGAGAGGTCTTTCAGCATGAAAAGCATCATATGGAAAAGATGGGAGTAAAAAAGCAAATATGAAGAGTGCTAAGGAGGAAATGAACCAGTATGCATGAATGTATGTTAGAATACAGTGTCGAAGCCAAGGGGAAGTAGTGCGGGAGGTTGGAAAAAGAAGCAAGTGAAAGCCTGGGACACCATGTCAAGTAATTTGGATTTATTCCCTAATTACAGACTATGCTCCTTGAGTGCAGGGATCTAGCTTGTCCTGCTTTATTTCTGTACCCACAGTGCCCAGAAAAGGCTTGAATAATTCCTCAGAGTGAATTCATAAGCTGCATGTATCGCAGGGTGGGACAGGGTGTGGGCAACAGTGCTGACATGACCTAGTTTTTCATTCAGAGTGTCCTGGCTGCCTAGAAGATGTACTCATGGAGGGCAAGGAAGAGGGTTGTGGAAACTTCTTAGCAGACCATTGCATTCATCCCAGCAAGAAAAGATGGCAGTTTAAACTAGGGGCAGCTGATGAGAATGGACCTTTCTGCTACTGAGAATGAAAACTCTTTTTGCCAGTCTTCTGTGTAGTTTTTTAGTGGTTAGGTTTTTGTTTCTGATATGTTGTTGTTGGTGGTGGTTGATCAGTTGGTCGTTTTTTGCAGAATTCTAGAATTTTTATTTCTTATTTCACCTTTTGCTGCAAGAGGTTTCCCTACCTCCCACATGTGTATGCTTGGTCCCAATATCAGTAGTCCAGCAAATATGCTAGAAACAAGTTGTGTTTTAGTAACTGCACATCATCTTAAAATATTTATCCTTCAGTTCCACAAACATTTCCTTTTTAATGTATCACACTTGGGCAATCAGTATTAGCTTGGCATTGGGCTGTGGTTCAGAAGTACTTGCTCACACTATGATCATTATGACCCGTATCTTCAGGCACCGATTTTCTCCAGTATCATCTGCTTTACTAGTTACAGAAATGATTGAGTGACAAATCACCTCTCCATGCTCCTAAGGTGAGCATTTTATGCTACATCTGTGTTCTCTCTGCTGGTGTGTTCCCACAGACAAAATCAGCATTCCTTCTACTCTCTGGCACTGATTGGGGGGGGGATAAACTCCTTGCCATGGGAAGCTACTTCCAATTTGAAGTCTTAGGTAAAAAAAAGATTTTCATTTTTCAGAATGTCATGAATTTTTGTATATAAACCCCTTTAAAATGTCCTTGGAGATGGTCATCATCACATGAAACAAACTAATACTTCCCTGACAAAATTATGTTCTGTGGGGCTTAGCGGAGAGTTTTAAGCGTATTTTCCCTCATATAATTTTTAATCTCTCTGAAGAATTAAATATTTACACAGATGATATCAATGTTAGAGGATATAATAGAGAGAAATGCAATAGCCTGTAGCATTTTTCAGAAAAAGGGGGGGGGGTTAAGTAGTGGCATTGAAAGGATAGGATGTTTGATTAGTAAACACAATAAGAAATGAATTTTTTAAAAAATTTATTGGTACATTATACTCTCACATCATAATGTAGTTCATAGTGATAGTGAATTTCTGACAGAAGAAAATGCAAAGACAAGGCACAGAGGGGAAGGAAGTATGAGGTTCAGTGAGAGATGGCCATGGGACCCATCTGGAGTCCTGGTAGGAGATGGGGCAGGAAATGATGTGAAGGATGGAAGGGTCTGTTCTTACTTGGCTAAGCAGGTGTAAAGTGGAAAAAGCAATACCACGGGAGAGAGCAGTCTTTGTGCTCCAGATAAGAATGCAAACTTTCTTGTAAGAGGTAGGATCTGTGTAATGATTCTTGATACTTCACATGAGGAGTGAGGGGCAGAATAGTGTGCCTAGTGGAGAACTCTGAGTCACCACTTTTGAGAATGTTAAAATGAGTTTGCAACCACCATGCATACATCTCTGTGCTTGACTCTTCATAGCCCTTTAAAGCATCTGATGAGGCAGAAAGATGAAGGCCAAGTAAAAAGCCAAAAACTCAGCACACTCAAAGACAAGACAGACAAACTAAGGGTGACAAAGTGGGCTGATGACTGCCAACGTCAGTCCTCAGTCATGGAATGTGACATGGCCCTGAAGTTTCCTGAGGTTTCTAACAGTATACTCTGACATTTACATATCTATGTTCTCTTTCACTCATGTGTTTTCATTATATTTACTTTAGTGCACACTCCCCCACCCCACCCATAGGATTGTGATTTTTTTTAGGCACCAGGTTACCCATTTGGGCCTTATATGACTCTAATTATAATGAGGTTGTGCTGTGAGTTTATGAGTTTTCTTTAAGCATGGTGAGAGGTCATGAGACATGGCAATACATGTTTCTTTTTTCCTGGAGCTGCTGTGCTGAAGCTGTGACCTATTTACTCTTCTGTTGCCCTCAGATGTTGTCTCAGTCAGCATTCTCATTTCTATAATCCAAGAACTGACCATTCAACTTAGAGGAAGGAAGATTTATTTGCTCACAATTTCCTTGGAGATTTTGGGTTCAGTTCACGTGAGGCCCGGGACCGTGGATCTCAGGGCGTGGTGGCAGGAAGCGGAGAAAGGGAGAGCATAAGGCTTTGCTCTCACATCATGGCGGCTGGAAGCAAGAGAGAGAGAGAGCAGGGGAAGGAGGAACCATATATAATCCCCAAGGCTGTACCCCCAGGAACCCCTCCTTAGCAAGCAAGCCCTGCTTCCAACATTGCTACTTTGTTTTTGTGAGGGCTAGGGGGACATTCTAAACCCAAACCATTACAGATAGAGTCCCAGAGAAACTGGGGGCCTCAGTTCTGTGCCCAGGTCACAGACAGGAGGAAGGTGAGTCTGGGGTAGTGTATGGCAAAGGCTGCGGTGGGAGTTAAGGCTGGTGGGCACCAACACTGGCCCTGTTGAAATGCCATCCGCTTTGTCACCGAGTGGCAGAAGCCAACAATTTGCACGACATGATCAGTACGAGAAAGCAAATTAAACAGTTATTAAAGGAAGGCAATCAATTGGTACCTGGCAGTAAGCTTTGAGAAGGTCTGTCAGTCTCCTTTATTAATTGAAGCGTTACCATCAGGGAAGCCCTTTCTAAGTATGCTTACTTACTTACCCTGAAGGCCCAGTCTTAGCAAGTAACCTATCATCATTATTAACAATAATAATAATATTATTAATAACAATAATAATAACACATATTTTCTCTGGAAAAGTAAATTTTGGATGGCTTATTATTATTATTAGAAAAGTATCTCATGCTGGGTTCTAATTACCATTTTTATGAGTACTATAAATTCTTTCACTTAGGCAAAAAGATTTATTCATGAAGGGACTATTTTCCTCCCTCCACCACTTCTCTGAAACCTAACTTTTGTGTGTGTGTGTATGTGTGATACTGGGGATTGAACCCTTCGGCATTTTACCTCCAAGCTATACCACCAGTCCTATTTTTTTTTTATTCTTTATTTTGAAACAGGGTCTCACTAAGTTGTGGAGGGCCTCACTAAGTAGCTGAGGCTGGCCACAAACCTGCGCTCCTCCTGTCTCAGCCTCCCAAGTACTGGGATTACAAGCATGCACCACCACGCCTGGCTGAAACCTAACTTTTTTGACTGGAAGCATGCCAGACTTAATGTAAAGTGACATGTACCAACCCTAGAGGGTTTCATCCTCACACAGTGGGGAAGGGAGCTACAACATCACTGATCACTCAGTGGCATGTGAACAGGAATGCTCAGTTTTCTTCCATTTATTTAATTCCAGCATAAGCTAGACCATGACTGTGTTACAGCAAGGATTCCATAATACATCACATAAGTAACTGGACTAGTTCTTTACAGTTCTTTCTAGTCCTGAGAATCAACACTCCTATGCTTGATGATACCATGTGAAGAATGCACAGATGATCAAGAGAGGCCTGTGCTGCCTTAGAAAGAATATCACTGCTGGATTCAGGCTTCAGATAACGATGAGAACTTTTAGTGAACCTCCTAACCCTTGGCTAGAGAGGGCAATGTCAGGAAGACTACCTCCATCAAAGCTAACTTTTGGGTTAAGGATGAAAGTTAAGGTTATTTCCCTGCTGCTTAGGACAGTGCAAATATCTCAGGTAGGACACAGACCCCAGGTGTGCCTAGTTGTCAATGGAGATCAGCCCTAGCAGCCCAGATCCAGAGTGGGCTCAAACAGGGAGGGGTGTTTGTGTGGGCGTAGATGGAGGTTGGTGAGTGCTTTTATCTAATCTTATATCCCCTCACCTCTTCTCTTCTCTCTCTTACACACATACATACACACACATGCTTCTTGCAATTCTAGACAGACTTCCCTCTTTTCCCTCCACTCTTTTCTCCCCAATTGTCTCCAAGTAAGATTTTTTTTTTTACTCTTTTCTTGTGAGCCTGTTCCTTTCTTTGCCCTTTATCAACGGGAAAAGACATTTTCTAGTCCAGGGCTTCTAAAACTTTTAGTTTGTATATGAATCACTAGAAATCTTGCTAAAATGCAGATCCTGGCTCAGTGCATCTGGAGTGGGGCTTGACATTGTGAATTTCTAACAAATTCTTAGGTGATGGAGATGCTGCTTGCTAATGGACCATATTTGAAGTACGAAGGCCACTTGTCTCTTTTACTTTATCCCTTCCAAAGAATGACTAAAGAATAGCATGATCTTCTTCCTCTCACTCCTTTGTGGGCTCCACCAGAAGTGAAGTATGAAGGGCTGTGATCTGGCTAAGAATAGGTGACTCATAGCACAACAGGAGGGGATGATGTGAGCCAGGACGCCATCCCCCTTCTCTAGCCTCAGAGGTACGCTGACTTGGAGTGGAGAGAACAATTTCAAATTCTGTCAGTCCAGTAACCCAAACTGAAACTTGAGGTTCTATAAACTCACATACCTGAACAGTCATATTGGCTGAAGATCTCAAGGGATTTATTTTAATATCATAAGATGCAATCCCCAGCAAAACACTTCCTACTAACTTATAGGCGATTTGACAGTGGATGTGTTCTGCGTATAGTTTTATTTTTATATCTGAAAGTGGTTACTTCTTTGCAAAGCATACAAAACACCCAACCAAATAATGAAGAAAAGGAGAAATAAAGATGACATAGGGGAAGAAATGTTCTGCCACATAGATTAAAATTGTCATCCTGAGTGATAAGAGGGAAGGATAAGGAATGGAATATTACATTCAGGAATTCAGGGATGGAAGTTCTGTTGTTCCTAGTGAAAATCCATAAGGGAGAAAACCTTATACTCAGCGAGAAGGAAAAAAAGAATGTGAAAGGATGAAAACAGTTCATGGAGAGATGGAGTCGAAAGCCAATTTTAAAGGGGGTAGCGGAGAAGGGAATGAGTTCCTAGGTGAGTACTACATGTCTTACGTGAAAAAGGTCATTTTAATAACCTGCCTGGTTAAAAAGAATAACCATGCTAAAGAAATGAGCTCTTATTGCAGTGTGTTTCTATAGATAAAGTTCTGTATTAGTAAACTACATTGAGAACAAGAGCTTCCTGTGATATTTAACTTTGGCTCCCTAGAGTTTAGCATGGTGTTTGGCACATCATAGATGGTAGATGTTTGCTGAGGGTAAAGATAGATAAATGGCTATGTACCATCTAAATTTTTAGCTATTGTCAAGTTTAATAGTGTTTATTATTTAGTAGATCATGAACTGTGATTTATTATCATTTTTAATATATAGAAGGCGAAGGCCGACAGTGTAGCTCAGTGGCAGCATGCTTTCCAGGTCTGCAAGATGCCCTGAATTTGATCCTCAGCACCACAAAAAGAATATATATAATATATATTCTTTAATATTCTATATTCTATCTATCTATATATATATTTGGATATATTACCCTATATAATGTAATAGGATATAGTGTGCCTTTATTTAATGAGAGTGGAAATGGGCAAGAGTGTTAGGACAAGGTGATAGATGGTGTTTAAAGAAAAGCAGATCTTGTCACTTTAATATTGGTGCTTTACTAATGATCATAACAATCAAATAAATAGAAAAAGTGGAGTCTTATGCTCCTGAGGAAATAACAAGTAGGTACTAACTTATAATCCTTTGTTTCTGAGGGAGGAGAATAACCTCAATTTGTCTATTGTGCATCTCTCTTACAAGGCATTTTTTTTGGTATTAGGGATTGAACCAAGGGGTATCCTACCTCTGAGCTACACCCCCAGGTCTTTTACCTTTTTTTTTTTTTTTTTTTGCGATACCAGGGATTGAATGCAGGGTCGTTCTACCTCCGCGCTACACCCCCGGCCCTATTTTTTTTTTTATGCTTTATTTTGAAACCAGGTCTCACGAAGTTGCGGAGGGCCTCACCAAGGAGAGAGAGAGAGAGAGAGAGAGAGAGAGAGAGAGACAGGGAGAGAGAGAGCAAGAGCTGAGGCTGGCCGCGAACCCGGATCCTCCGGTCTCCGCCTCCCAAAGTACTGGGATTACAAGCGTGCGCCACCACGCCTGGCTTTTGTTTTAACTTTGAAACAGCATTCTTCTAAGTTGCTGGATGCTGACCTTGAACCTGTGATCCTCCTGTCTCAGCCTCCCAAGTACTAGGATTACAGGCTTGTGCCAGCACACCTGGTCCAAGACTTTTTGAGACCCCATAAACCTAAAATGAGGTTGTGGGATAGGGAAGTGTTAAGAACATTCTTGGATATATGGTGGAAAAGTCAGTCCAGATGGCAAAGAATCTTGATAGCTCATTGTCTCTTCCACCCTCTTCCTATCTCAGATGAGAACAAGAGGGCAGCAAAGGCCTTGCTTAGGGAATATTTACTGGCCATAATTGGGACACAGCATGGTGTATCCACATTCACTGGGGCCTTCAGTGCCGTAGTTGCAGCCACTAAAAATATAATGCATAAAAACATATGCCAGGAATTGTTGTCAATGGAATTATAGTTGCAAGAGGGATGAGGGAGGGACCTCTGAGGAGATATTTGGAGCCCCCTCCCACAAAGATGAAGCTGTTTTTTCTTTATAACCAATATCATCTTTGTGACATTGACTATCACTTTCTCTAAGTTTCTGTTTTCCTATATCTCTTTGGGTCTCATACTATGAAAACTTGATTATGCCTCATAGAGGTGAAAAAAATGAAAAGAAAACTGAAAAAAATTAAAAGAAAACTTCTTAAATATCACTTCAATAATCTCCCCAACTACTTTGTTCCTCTGATCTGTCCCATTAGTTATATATAAATATATTTTTGAGAGAAAAACCCACACCTTCCCGACAGCTACCCTCTGGATTCCACATTAGTCAGGCCCAGCTAAGACATTAGCATAGTGCCCAGTCAGAGGTGGCTTTGAGCGAGGTCCCAAAACAAATTTGATTGCCAAAGGGAACAGGGTTAATTGCCGGCCTCGATGCTTCCACACAGAGAGAGGCAAGCGTGCCTCACCAGCTCACAAATACATGAAAATCAAATTACCCAGCTAACAGGCAAGATGTAGTTTGGGTTTTATCTTCCTTTTCCTAATGTGCGCCAACAGATGGAAGGGTTAAAGATGTGACAGTTGACTCAGACTGAACATATCCTTTTTTGATTCTGAAGTGTTTTTAGCATCATCTGTAAGATTTGTTGTTTATTTCATTTCCTTTGTTTACAGGCTTGGGAAATTAGTCATTTTCTCAGAGAAAATCAGATAGTGGACATAAATCATTGGCTCTCTAGGTCATTCATTTTAAACCATCTCGAAGTTCTTTTCACTTCCCAAAGTTCTTATCATATACCGACTGGGGAAAGAATGGATGGCTACACTTTTCTTGTAGATAGACAGTTATTCACATAATTTAAAACCCCTCCAGACAAGTGATTATACATCATCTCCCCCTTGGTGCCTTGTACCAAGAAGGCAGAGATAGAGGCTGTGTTTCAGACGAAGTGGCGCAAGAGGACCAGGTACCACATCAGGAGAGTAATGCCCTGCTGTGTAAACCTACCAGGGGAACAGTGCTTGTGTCAGAGTTTTACATAGCACATGAACACTGTAGATGAAAGAAAGGGAAGATCATATACTCATTTATCCTTAACAACACAGCTCAAAAGCAAAGTGGCAAAATGCATTACACGATAAGGATGTACATCAACTAGTTAGAAAGAGTAATTTAGATTGTCATGGCATCGACCAAAGTCACACAACCTCTCCATGCCAAATATTAGCTATGCAATTTGCTTAAAGTGTCTAAACCTGTGAACACCTTTCTCATATGTTGAATGAGGAAAATAATTTTGTCCTCCAATATTTGGGGGTAGGGTGGGGAGAGGTTCAGAATTGACTGATATTAGTCCAGGGCTTGGAATATAGCAAACACTCATTAAACATTTACCATCATCATTATTATCATTTTATCTTTTAAAAAGTTTTGAGTTAGATTATGAATTCCTAACCTTTCATTCCTGAATATCCATTTTGTTCCAAAGTTCTATATTTGGGGATATGTTTATACCAAACACACTACATTAATCAAGTAATAATTAAATTGTTCAACCATTTTTAACTGTTCAAAGACATCAAGCTGTCAATTAGAGCTTCAGATGTGTGTGATAATGAGTGTTAACACATTGAGTTCATATTCCAATTCAAAGTAAAGAAGAGTGATATTTTAACTAAGTCATATTAAACTTTTCGGTCTTATCTTGGATGAATTTGAACTGATCAGTAAAAATATCCTAAGAAGCTAGGTGTTCAGAGATGCTGGGCAAGGACAAACAGTTTGCAAAGTAATTGCTGTAACTGAAGTTCTATGATTTGGGGGTTGAAGATTGTTGAATGTCTGATAGAGTCAAAATAAAGATGCATGGTATGATTTCAGGGACACTGGAAAGTACCTTTATCCCTTCACAAATCCCATACACTGAAAAACACCTGGAATTTAGCTTATAACTTCAGAAACTGGATCACAATTAATGCAAGAATAATAAGAGAGACAATATTTTAACCTGCCATTCAGTCAACAAACACTTATTGTAGGCCAAACTATACGCAGTTAAATAAAATACTTGAGCGAGGGCAGCAAATATGAGAGAAAAGATCTTTGAGCACTGTATACCTGAGTGTCAGAAAACCATAAAGATGAACACAAAATGAGAAAGATGTAAATAGCTAATTCACTTTTTTCTCCACTAGAACTGGCCAAGGTCAAAGACATATGGATTAAGCAATCAGGAATTTAAGAGAAGTTTGGGCTGATTATATCAAAGTGTTTTTTTCCCCAGTCTATGTGCACACATAGGATGTTTCAGGAGAGCCTCATTGACTTTTCAGAATATCAATTACCACTTTTCATCATCCAATTCCATACAAAGTACAGCAGAGTTCCTCCAATCTATTTGAGGAGACAGAGCAACACCACTGACTGCAGCCATCTTCTCTGCTTCAAAAAAAAATCCTGGTGGCAAGGCATTTCTGCAGTATTGGGAGTGTGGGTGACATTTAATGCAGCATGTAGAGCTGTGGGTAGAACAACGGGACACTGAGCTCACTTTTTGACTGTCACTGATGTCAGGGCCACTCTTTTTGGGACATGCACTTTCAGGCATCTATCAGAAGAGGAAGAGCCAAGCCGTGAACCCCAGTTCCTACATGGTGGAGTCGTCTGCGGGGCTGATGTACAGATGATTGACCATGAGTGGTGAACCCAACTCAAGTTTTTTCTTGAAAGAGCCCAGATACATAGATTGTCTGCATTTGGGAAAAACATTTTTTGCATATACATGTCAGCTCACACATGTCACAGGTTCTCAAGGACAATATTAGTTGTACAATATACATTTTCTTCCTCTTTTTTTTTCAAGTGCTCTGTCTCCAAGCATTTAGGAAACACATTGAAGTTCTGTACATGGAGGAAACTATGGGTGACACAAGCATTGACAGGAACACAAGCCTGCACTCATTTCGTCTCTCACCACTTCCTGGGATGGTCCACTTGCATCAATATCCAGTGTACCCCTGGGGAAGCACTCCAGAAAGAGACAGGATCACTGACTCTGTTAGAGGGAAGCCAGTAGTGAGGAAGCGAGAATGAGTAGCTTCAGGGGAGGTGAAAAGATGTGGCACGGGCAGCTTCTACATGGATGCGGTGTTTGCAGAGTTCTATTAATCTTGAGTTTCTGCTGTGTGCTGTTTGAGGTGGTCTTTCCATATATAAATGCTATTGAAGAGGAAAAGAGCTGGCTAGGAAAGACTCTGTGCACAGTGCCAGATAATTTATGTATTTCATTTGAATGATAGAGGGCTGTTTGGGGGCTGAACTGTGTTTTTCTCCAAATTCATATGTTGAAGTTCTAACACCCAGTGGCTCAGAATGTGGCTATATTTGAAGGTAGGGATTTGTAATAGATGACTAAGTTAAAATTGGTTGCTTGGGGTGGAACCTGATCTAATCCAACCAGTGTCAGAGAGATACCACAGATGTGCATACACAGAGGAAGGACCGCCACATGCGCACATGGGGAGAAGGTGGCCTTCTACAAATCAACGAGAGGCCACAGAAGAAACCAGACCTTGATCTTAGACTTTTAGCCCCAGAACTTTGAGAAAATCAATGTCTGTTGAAGCCACCCAGTCTGTGACATTTGGTTACAAATGAACTGGGTGTAGTGGTGCACGCCTGTAATCCCAGTATTTGGGAGGCTGAGGCAGGAAGATCGTAGCCAGCATCAACAACTTAGCAAGGCCCTCTGCAACTTAGTGAGAACCTGTTTCAGAATAAAAAAATAAAAAGGGCTGGGGGTATAGCTTGGAGGTAGAATGCCCCTGGGTTCAATCCCCAGTACCTGCCCCCACACACAGAATTACAAATGATTACTACTCAAACTAAAGGGTCTAGAAATGAATCCCAGCATACTCAAACTAGTCAGTGCCATATTTATTCAGTATTCCATGCCTCCTCCTACGGCAGGGAAGGATGTGATTTTACTCTGGCAAGAGGAATAGGACTATCAAATCTGTAATAAATAGAAATCCTTTTACCTTTTACACATTTTCATATTTTCCCCTGCTGCTTCAGCTAATTAATTATCAATGCTATTTGTGTTTAGACAAGGGGGTTTGTCTCCTTCACAGCCCATCTGCTTCTCAAGTAACCTTGCTGTGAAGTCATTGCAAAGCAGAGTTGCTGATAAAGCTATCATCTCCATGGCAACCTGCTGCTATGTCACAAACACAGGAGTGTGACCTCACTGCAGTTAAAAGGAGAAATTCAGCTGGTGTCTGTTGTGTGAAGCGATAAGCGTTCCTAATCAGACACATGATTTGTTCATTTTCTTTTTCAGAAATGCAGGGAAGAGACAAGGATCCTTCTTGAGGAATGTTCCTGCAATAACCTTGCTGCTACTTACTAAATATAAAACGAACATTTTCCTATTAGGAATACAATATAAACGTGCTTGTATTTTTACTTGGTTGAAATGTCCTATGTAAATATGACATTGATCCAGAGAGGTCTTTTCTGGTCCATAAAATATGTATTTATCCCCTTAGTTGTTTTTGTGCTTATTTCTATGAGCTCCTTAATAACGCAACTCACATTCAGTATTTGCAACCTCCCAGATCCAACAACCCATGAAGTAGAGACCATTGTCTGCATGTACAGATGATGGCACTGAGGTTTAGTGAGGAGAAGGGCCTCATACAAGGTCACACAGCTGGAGGGCAGAGCCAGGTGCTTTGACTACATCAGTGCCCACCAATCCAGGGCTCTTCCCCTCTGTACTATCCTGCCTTCCCTGGGGATTACACTTTGCTGTTTTTCTTGTTGCTGGATACCAGAGTGTACAGAGTGAGAATTTCATTTCATAAGATTTGCCAGTTTTAGGCATCAATCAAATTTTAGTAATAAAAAAATTGCAGTGGGGTTGCAGTATAGCTCAGTGGTTGAGCACTTGCCTAGCATGCACGAGGCCCTGGGTTCAATCCCCAGTACCAGAAAAGAAAAAATAGTATTATGGGATAAAACAGAACTTATTTTGTCCAACTACTTCATTTTATAAATGATTAAATTTAGTTATAGTGAAGAACTTACCCAAGGCAACTCAAGGATTACCTGCTGCTACTTTGAGGATTTGTAGTAACAGGTACAAAGTTTTTTTTTTTTCCCTGAAAGTTTCTGTTTTCATCCTAACTTCTCCAGAATTTGATAAAGGACAGTGGGAGTGTCAAGGGAGGACTAAGTGGGCTTGCTAGCTATCAGAATGCTTAGTAACAGGTCACCCCCAAATATATATAGTGTCTTAATGAAAAAGGGTATTTGTTCTGCCCAGGTAACTGAAAGGCAGTTGGGAATTACTGGACTTATCCTCCAAAAGTCCCCAATCCTTCCCTTCCAACCAGATGGCCTCTTGAAATCCCTTCCCATTTAGATATTCTAGAGTCACCAATAGAGGGAATAAACAAAAACAAACAAGCAGAAAACAGCAGCAGAAAAGTAGACCAAACTTGTTGTTCCATTTACTTCCTTGACATGGTAATTTAGAACCAGTCACTGCTCCTTAAAAAATCAGCTTGAACTATTTCCATAATGAAAAGTAGTATTTCATCTATTTTATTAACTGGGGCTAACTGTGTATAAATTAAATGAAGCATGGGCCTAATTCAGTGATTCTTCTTTTGTTGTTCTATACAGGTTAATTTCTTTAATGTTCAATTAATGACATTCTTTTTTATCCTGCAAACATTCTCTGATTGTTTTATTATAAATCTCCTGGCAAAGGTAGCCCATCTCCTGCTCTGGTATCTACCGAGCTTGAGAAAGTAAGCAGTTTCTTGCCCACTAATTGCATCCATTTGTACAGCAGCCAGATACTCCAGGGGAATTATGACACTTAGCCACCATGTCTCTCCTGGAGAAATAGCTAAACGCCCCCAGTGAGGAGGTGAATTCAGAAATCGACCCACAGGAACTGTTACCATAAGTTCTAATCAGCCTGTTATTTTCTTCCTTGGATGGTTGGTTGACTAGTTACTCAGTTGTATGATCGAGGCAATAAATACCACAACCTGCAACTTCTGCATCTCTCCAGCTGTCAGAGAGCTAAGGCAACAACATTTGTTGGGCATTTGGTGTGTGTACATATACTAGACAATGGTAAGAGAAAACCAAGAGAAGAGTGTATACAACCTGTACACTGGCATTCTTTATAATGTTGTGGGAAGTTAGTAGGACCAACAGTCACCTAATAGCACAAGGGGACATAGAGTCAAAGAGCATACCAATTGTCCTGTTTCTAAGTTAGTTTGCATAAGACCCAGGTGTAGGAATAAAAGAAAAGACCTCAAGGAACTGCCACATAAGACGGCAAATTTTAAATAGATGATTGTAGCTGGGCGTGGTGGTGCATACCTGTAATCCCAGTACTTTGGAGCTGAGACAGGAGGACCACAGGTTTGAGGCCAGCATCAGCAATTTAGTGAGGCCCTCAGCAACTTAGTGAGACCCTGTTTCAAAATAAAAAATGGTCCTGGGGGTGTAGCTCAGAGGTAGAATACCCCTGGGTTTGACCCCCAGTAAATAAATAAATTAAATACATACATACATACATACATACATACATAGTAAGTATATAAGAATAGCATTTTCTCACTGTTAACTATGTGCCAAGGACCATGCTAAGCATCTTACACTCTCCATATCATGTCATCCTTCCAGCAGCTCTAAGACATAGGCTTTATGGTACATTTTATAGATGAGAGGATTATGCCACATTTCATAGTTGGAAGGGTTAAGTAACTTATCCAAATCAGTAGGCAGAAAATTGGCAAATTTCGGAATCTGTGTATTTCAAAACCTATGAGTTTATACAAATGTATGCTGCCTGGGAAGATCAGATAAGAAGACGTGACAGACACAGCACAGAGATGATAATCAGCAGCATCCCGTCAAGGACAGGTCAAATCCCCTTTATCCCTCTCTCCTCATTTGAAGTGACCAAGGGCATAGCAGAAAGGACTAAGTCCCCTACAGCTTTACCCATAATCCCTTCAAATTCAAACAAGTCTTTTTTCTTTCTTGAAACACCAAACAAATATATGCTGGCACATGTTACTCAAAAGTACTTTCCCACTTGGAATCATCCACCTTTGAACAGGATTGACTTTTAGGAATTAACTGAGCTGCACAGAAATTCTCAACAGGATTATATATTGATAGAATTGATAGATTTTATTTCTTTTCTACCCATTTACTTGGGGACTTAAAGCTAGCTGTTTATGGGCTATTGTTTAGACATCTTTGTTATTATATAATATCCACTGATCTGTAACATTAGTGTTTCCTGGTATAAATAATTCATTCGGTTTACTTGCTCGGATTGTGTTCTCATTTGTCCCTGAGAACAATAAAGAAGGCAACTACTTGAGAGGTAAAAGACTTCAACAGGGTGTCCTTGAAGCTGAATATATTATATTTGGGTAGATGGGAATGGGAATTGCTAGTTGACTTAAAGTTTAGGTTGTGTATTGGAGGCAACTGAAAGCTCCCAAATGTTATTATTAGGGATGTTGTTGTATGAGCTAACAGAAGTGGTGTTGAGCCCTTATTTGTCTGTATAACTTCATATGTAATATATATTTTAAGGGAAAAATCAGAAATGGGATCAAACTGTATTCAGTTGCATAATTTGATTTTTTTCACACAACAATGTCACTAGGACCTTAAGCACACATTATAAATAGAATTGCTTCATTTCTTTCTATCACTGGACAGTGGTTTTATATTTCCTTTTTTGTGGACTTAGGTTATTTCTGGGCTTTTGCCATATGGATTGTTCTGTTTTGTTTTACTATTACAAAGAGTGTTGCAATGAGCCTCTTTATATTCACATTTTGCAAGACTGGTGAATATCTCTGTAGTATAAAAGTCTGGAATTGTTGGGTCAAAAGATATGTGGATTTTACATTTTTTTATATTGTTGAAGACTGCACAAAGGGCATCAATTTAAACCCTCAGCAGGAGTGTATCTAGTGTTTAAATGTATTTCTCCTCAGTGGTAGCTAATACCAATATTTAAAATTTTTGCAATCTTGAGGTATAAAAAATGGTCAATATAGGTTAAATTTATTTATGAGTGAGCTTAAACGCTTTTCTTATGTAAATTGAGTATATTGTTGTTTTGTGCTTCTGTGAATTGGTTGCTCATGTTTTCTTATTTTCCTATTAAGTAGCTTTGAAATTTGCCCGTAAAATTATTTTAATATTAAATATATTGATCCTTAGAATATCATAAGGGCTAGAAATAGTTTTTCCAGTTGTCATTTTTCTTTTGGATTCCTTTATGATAATTTGGGAAATGTCAAGGATTTAAATTTTGTACAAATTATCAAATTTTTATAGATTTTTTTATTTTAGGTATACATTTCAGGAGTTTTTAAAAAATCACATAATTTTCTTTTGTCTTTATACAATCCATTTCTTTCTCTTCATTTTATTAATTCTTTGTTCTACTTGAACCTTTTTTTCATGTAAGTATAAGAAAGAGATCCTGCCATTATTTTTAACCAATAGCCAGTTGTCCCAACAACATATGCTATATTGTCTACATTTACTTACTTTGTATCATATATTAATCCCCTTAGGGATTTATTTCTACATATGATTTCTCTTTTCCACTAGTCTTCCAATAATCTGGGCTAGTACAAACTATTTAAAATACTGTAGTTGAAAATGTTTTCACAATTCATAGTGTCAGTTTTCCTTCATTATTATTTTTCATAATTATCCTGGCTTTGCTACATGATTTTCTCCATATAAGATTTAGGATCGTTTTGGTACTTGATTGAGGTTGTGCTAATTTTATAGAGAGATCTATCATTCCAATATTGAATCTTTATCCTACCCTGATATATGTTTTCCCATGTATTTGTCTTTAGTTCCACAGAGTTACGAGAGTATCTTTTTAATATATTTTCTTTCTTACTTTTCTTAATAACATCTATAAATTTTGAGAGAATACTATGTTGTTTATCAAATGTCAAACAGGTTTCCTTTTCATTACTCATTCCATTTTTCTGGTATCATTGCTTTATCTTCTCATTTAACCTTGAAAATTCAGACATTCAACAGCAGCCCTTCCATATTGGTGAGACTAGCCTTTCGCAGCTGAGGGTTAGCAACACAGTGTTTGAATTATGGCTAATATTATAAGCAGCGTGGCACAGCTGCCTCGCACAGCTTTTTACCGGGTGTACAATCATTACTAGTGCAGGATGGAGTGATTTGGATGAAGTTTGCTTAAGGATCACTGTCATTATATATTTATGAATAACAGCAAACACTATTTAGGATAAGCCATTCCCTGAGAATTGACATGCCACATCAGGGGCTAGATGATAGAATTCCTGGGCCTGTGTTTATGGCACTAACAATCTGTTTCAGAAGCCAGCCTCTGCAAGCTAATGATCACAGTCACTAACCATGCCGGTCTCGCTTTAATAAAAATTTCAAAGAGGGGAAAGAATAATAAGAGAAAATAGATGATGGATGTAATGTTTGGGTTACCTGTAAGCCAATAAAATCCATTTAACCTTATTTGAGGAATAACAGGCATAAGCGTGCAAACCTCTAGCAGCATAGCAAAGCTTTGCCATTTGTTCTCATCTCCCCCTCTGTATTTGAATCTGTTTTTGTCCCACAAGAGAAAAACAAATGTATCTTTGCATAGAATAATAAATTCTTCATGCATTTCTCCTGTTTGTGTTGGTGGTGGTATTACCATCAAAAGGGGGTAACAATCACTGCAGCTATCTAAAGTTACTCAAACTGCTGATTATCTTGTTTATTATCATATGGTTTATATTATCTTGGAACAATTTCGCCACTCTAGGTATCTGATCTTGTGGGGCACATCAAAGATTAACTTACTCTTTTTTACCAACAAAGCTATATAGTTGTATAGGTGTTAGATAACAACAATCTACCTGCGCCCTGCCTTTGTTACTCTTCCTCAATCTTAGCTCCTGTTTTGTACCTGTGTCCCTATCAAATCCAGCATTGGCAACCATGACAGATCAATGCATGGACTTAGTCTTAGAACAAAGCATAAAAGCACAAACATCATAGAAAAAAAGCACAAAAGCACAGAGAGGAAGAGAGAGGGAGAAGCGGGAAGAGAGAGACAGAGACAGAGACAGAGACAGACTAACGTATCCTATACCTGTTCTTTGTTCACTAACCAAAGCCAGAAAGTTAGTCTGGTAACTTTTATTATCTGAAAACTAACAGTGTTGTAAAACCACCTAATAAATGTTTCTGTTGGTGTTGCCTTAAGACACAGGGATTGGGAAGACTGAAGAGATAGAGTCACTACAGTGGCAGGGTAGGAGGACAGTGAGGGTCAGGGATACTGTATGATTCAGAACAATGGGGCTTTCTATGCCAGAACAGTTGTAGGCTTCCTGGTGCTCCGTGTAGAAGGCATTGACTTGTTCAGTGATTGCTGTGTGGTTGTGAGGTGATATTTTGCAGCAATGGGACCTCTCATGAAAATTATGTTGTTTCTCAGGAATGAAGAAGGTGTGTGCATTTAATTGAAAGTGGGAGAATATATAGAACTATAGCAAGGGTCCAGGAAGAATTACCAGAATAATTTGGGTTTTTTCAGTCCCCTCTGTGAGGCATATTGGCAAGGACCTGCCAGTCTCCTCAAACAATTGCTCCAGGGAGCACACAGCTGTGTTGCTCTCATCTGGCAAAGGTGCGAATCTGCTCTCTGGGAATCCTGGGGGACCTAAGGCTGTCCTTCAGCTATCTAAGTCCATTTCAATAACATAAATAATGCAGAAATAAACAAGAGAACAAGAGCTTCCTGTTGTCCCCTGGGTACTGTTCCAGCTAGTCCCATGACATACTCTACAGAAATGAGACTTTAAAGGGAACTTAGGTTTATCAGTCCAGGGCAGAATCCAGAAGAGCAATGAAGTTACTACATCACTGTTGAATTCTCCTTATAGTTTTACTCTAGACAAATTCGCCATATCTCTTTTCTTTCTTGAGTGAAAGGTGATTGATAAATGAATGAAATCATGTTACTGTGATCTCAACCACCATTGTCCTTTGCTCTTAAAATAAAGATGGAACTTCTTAAGTGAGACAAAAAGCATCTTGCATACTCTGGGCTCTGCCAGGGTCTCCAGTCTCATCTCCTGTCAGGCTCCTTACTTTCTGGTATCCAGCTATATTCACTGACTTTAGCTCCATGTAAGTAAGCCACCACTGCTGTCACAGGGCATTTGAATATGATATGCCCCCTTGGGTTCCTCTCTTTTTTCTTTTTGCTCTTTATGGCAGCCTTTAGGTTTTGAGTAAAATCAAGTTCTAGGGAAGGCTTCCTTGACCTTCCACAACAGGTCAAATCATATTTATAGGTCTTCATAACACCATGTACTTATCTGTAGTAACACTTGTTGCTGTTGCATTTGCACATTTATTTATGTAATTTGACCAATATCTACTTCTATCACTACATTCTAAAAAATTGCGAAGAGAAATCTTGCCTGTATTGTTCACTGTCATATCCCTAGTGCCCACACTAGTTCTTGGCATATAAGTGCCTGAACAAAACAAAACATTTTTTGGTGGTCTGGGGATTGAACCCAGGGTCACTCTACCTCTGAGCTATACCTCCAGCCATTTTTATTTTTTATTTATTTATTTTTTTGTTTTGAAACAGGATCTCAGTAGGTTGCTGAGAGTCTCGGTACTTGCTGAGGCTGGCCTTGAATCTGCAATCCTCCTGTCTCAGCTTCCCAAGTACTGGTATTACAGGCATGAACCACCATGCTTGGCTCAAAACAACATATTGATGAATGAATGTTGGATTTCATGTCTGCATTGCCATAAAAAAAAAGCCTAGAAATGTTGGAGAACAGAAACTACACTTGCCATGATGTGTTTCTGGCTGGACTACAAGAGAATATAGGATATGAGTGTTCTCTGCTGTCCTTAACTTACACCATCAGCTAGGTGGAGAGAGAGGTTCTGATTTAAGGAGTGGTGACTTGGAGAAAGAGAATCGATATCAGATAATGGTTGCCAAAATACCACTTCAAAACCATCAAGAAAAGAGCAACAAAATGAACCTATCCAAGAACCATAGAATGTCAAAAAGGAAAGGAATTTTCAACATTGTGGAAGAGTAATGTTCCTCTTTTAAAAAGGAGAAAGCAGAAATCTAGCAGTGGGAAATTGGGACAAGAAACCAAGGTTCCTTACATGTGATGCATGCTCTTTTTGCCATACCATTCTGCTTCTAAGAAATAGCTCTGAAGAACTCACATACTATAAAAAGATAATCTGTAGCCTTGGTGGTTTTTTCCTTGCCATATAAATACACATATAAAAAAGACTGAATATTATCTCCGAAACATATTATGTGAAGAACAACAGTATGGCAGTCACCCAAAAAAGCTTTTACTATTTCCAAATAATTTGTTTGGGTACTTTAAAACTATTTTTTTAATGTAAAAGTCAGTCTCTCTCTCTCTGCACTCTCTCAATGAGAGATGATAAATGACAGGGTGGGAATTGTAGGTCAGGACCCCATTCCAGAAGTTGGCCAATAATCTACTTAGAGATCTCCTGGGCCTTAGGGAAAGTTTTGCTTCTGTAGCAATCCAGTTTCAGGGAGTTAATTTATGTCAAGATTTTCAGCATATACATCTAAATGAAGCTCTTCTATCCACAGCAATTTGAGGTCCAAAATTAAAAAATCAAATTATTTCTATGTTAAAACCCCCAAATTTAACCTTGAGATTGAATATAGAAGGAAGTCTTTCCCAGACCACCAAAAATAAACACACATGTAATAATAATAAGGAAAGGGAAGAAAAGTCAATCATGTAATCTCTATAAGAATAGGTAACATCTGATAAAGTGACTGTGCTATGAATATAATTTGGAAAATTTGGTTTTCACACAAACACATGTACACACGCACACAGGTCTTTGAAAAAGACTAGAAGGAAATACAATAGCATCATTCTGGTGGGTACTCATTTTATCACTTTATTATTCAATTTTATTTTGTCTTTATTATGCTACTTTTGTAATCAAAAATCCCTTTTTCAATATATCATTGAACATGACAAAATAAGTTAGGAAACTAAACTCTCTTTCCCATATCAAACTTTCCATCGCACATATACTAATCCAGGTTTGGTAGTGTTGTTCCTTGCCAATCCCCAGTTCACCCAAGGCAGGTATGAAAAGATATAATGAGGATCGTGCCCAAAGGAAACATTCAAGCCACAAAACAGGTTCATTATCAATAACTTTAAACTAGACATAGATTCATTGTCAAGTTAATGAAACACAAGGCTTTCACTTCCGTGGGCCCCTTCCTAGTCCCTGAAAGGACCTTTGTAATGTCATATTCTTAATGTTGAATTCAGTTTCTTACAGGGTCCCTTCTCCCAACGTAGGAGTGTTGTGTTTCACAAAATCTAAATTTAAATCATGAGGGAAAAATACAGAGATCTTTATCCCATCATTTCTTTTGTCTCATACCTGTGACACTCTCACTCTTAGGTATTCCTGAGCAAGTCCAAGTCTGAATGTCTCTGGTGCCATCTGTTAACTTCTGACTATATTTGGTCCAGCCAGTGATGGGTTGCTCTGTAATTAGCTGATTTAGTCCTACAAATACCTGTTTCTTGGACTTCCTCTCATTTCTGCAAATGGTTCAATTTCTTCATCCATTCTTCCAGGCAAATTTCTGAATTCCTGCATATGTTTACCTATAATAGTATGTTCCACTTCTGAATCTGTGGCTCCTGGCTTGAAGCACCAATCTCTTCAACCTTCCAGCACTGCCCTCAATGATGTAGTTCCGAGGGCAACATCTCAGGATTAAAGGGCGCCAGTAATCTCTCTGCTCTCGTGTTTCATAATGGCTTTCCGATAGACCAGAAATTTTTTTTTAAAAAATCAATTCCTGACTCCTTAATGTGAGGTCCTCTTTTATCTTTGCCATATCCTCATTCTCTTTCTGTTTCTTTTGTCAAAGCTCAAGGGGCCAGAGGGTAGCAGTGGACGAAGAGAAGTTCTGTTATCACACTGACTCTCTGACTCTGTCTTGGGTCAACTTCAAAGGTGCCACATCTCTAGGGGAACATGAAAAGAATTCTCTGTTTAAAAAAAACACACACACACACATACACAACACTTTACAAAGGCAGCCTTTAGTGGAGGTGGCAAGTGTCCCCTGGAAGAGTCACCAAAGGTTGATTCTTTAAATGAACTTGACACTGAAAGATGAAAATGGAGCTAGTGAGACACTCGCTGCCAGGGAGATGCCACTGGCTTGGCACAGCTTCTGATGAAAGGTCACATTTAAAGGAGAAGGTTCTGTCTTTAACTGGCAATACAGAATGGCTTACATGGTAGCATGGCCAGTGGGAATCATTCTCCCAAGAGACCCAGACATTGTCCAAGGAGTTAAGAAAAAAGAGGACAAGTACTTTAAATATATTCTCTTTTGTTGTTGTTGTTCTTCTTCTTTGAGCTTAAGGAGAAAGGGCTTGAACTTCTTTATTATTTTGAATCTACCCATACCTTCCTGCTGGTCATAGTAATTCCACAAGAATAGCACAACCTAAAAGGTTCTGACAGCAGAGCTCTTCTTTAATGGCAATATAGCTATTAGGTCTTGAACACTTACTGTGTTTCTGGACCAATTTCTTTGGAAATTTTATATAAATATAAATCTATGTGATCCCATTTACTCTTTGCACTAATTCCATGAGTTAAATATTACCTTTTCAGCTGGGTGTGGTGGTGCACGCCTGTAATTCTAGTACTTAGGAGGCCAAGACAGAAAGATTGCAGGTTCGAGACCAGCCTCAGCAATTTAGTGAGACCCTCACCAACCCAGTGAGTCCTGTTTCAAAACAAAAAATAAATTAGGGCTGGGGGGTGTAGCTCAGAGGTAGAATGCTCCTGGGTTCAATCTCTAGTATCTCAAAAAAAAATTACCTTTTCCCATTTTCCAGTTGAAGAAACTGAGGCTTGGGAAAAGTTTGCAGTTTGTTTAAGTTATACTTAGCAAGTGGATCTGGGATCTGACTGTGACCCCAGGCTCGTGTTCCACGATGACACATGCAGTTTGTCATCTTTACTATCAGGTAACATTTTCAGGCAATAGGGTATGACTGTTGGTAGAGATAAATGATGGTCATATTATGTCCATACTATACTTCCAGGAAAAAGTTAATAAAAGAGAGGGGAACAATCATGCAAGACCCATGAGAGAGAGAATCATGCTGGGAAATTAGACACTCCACGTGTTGGTGCCAATATTGGCACACAGAGAGACTGGGTTTCATAATTACAGCACTTATATACAAAGATTAGATCCGCTTCTCATTGAAACCCAAATCTACCTTTACTATTGGGAATTTGTTTGCTATCATTGCTAATGCCAGCAATCTATACTGTTTCTGAAAGAAAAGGAGAGGGAAGGAGAGATGGGATGTTTTATCTAGATTCAAAATCAGATTGGACTGTCCCAGATATTGACCTGAAGGTATTGTACCAGTTAGTGACAATAAATAAGAGTGTCTGGGGACGAAGTTAAAGCTCATTAGGTTACATTGTACATGCTGTGATGAATCTGGGAAGGATGGGTGTGAGCAAATTATGGCTAGTATAGTAGGTTCCTGGAAGACAGTATGTTCAGAAAACTTTCAGATTTTCAGTTGCACCGTGAGCTGTATCAAATGAACACTGCATTCTGAAGTCTTTAGGCTGAGCAGATGAAAAACTGTGGGTGTTAGAAGTGGGTTCAGTATTTGCTTTCATGCCTCATTGCATTGCTTTTAACCTGTTGCAGATTGTGTTTGAGGATGAAGGACAATAGTGTAACAGTAGCTTCCTAACATATGGGAATATTTGTTTTTGTATGTGTTTTCCACTCCAACTTCATTTCTATGACAAATTCCCCAAAATGCAGTAAATAATTTACAGTGTTAGTATCACAGCAACAGCAGGTCTGTGTGGGTTGGTTGTCGATTTATATCTAAAATGAATGGCATCTTTCAGAATGAAGGATGGGTACAGCAGGATGTATGGTTATATGTGCTCATTGCTGTCAGGCTGTGGCTTTGTGCTGGCACGTCAGTGCATGTACAGTTGACTATACCTGCAGCTAGCACAACATGCGTGCATGCTTGGCATCCTCATGAAATCATTTAAAAAGAATATATACAGTATAACTTCGTGCACACACATACACCTCAGAAAGAAAGGAAAGACTTAACCCAGCAGAGCATTTTCCCAGTGTATGTCCTCAGCTTTTTCCTCTCCAGAGAATAGGCCATCTATTGATTTTGGGGAGGATAGGAGGACCGGGCACTCTGTAACATAATTGGGGAGGGAATTGGAAGGTCCAGTTCCTTCTTAAATACTTTAAAAAATCCTCCTGTTTCAGCTCTACTTTTCCCTCAGTTCCAATGATCCCAAATATTACAAATACTTGAGTCCTTGAAAGGGTGAGCTGTATCTACAGGGCAAATATAGTATCTCTTAGCATTTCACTCTTTTAGTTTAGAGTTTGTCTTTTTCAACTGTGTTCATGTTGAACATTGCTGTCATTGTTGAACACTGCTTTAGTTTCCAGAGTTTTATTATACTCATTTCCCCTCCTTCTGTTTTTTCCCTTTCATGTTTTGAAAATCCCTCCTCCCCCCACTTTTGTCAGCTTACTGGAGTTCTGGAAAGAAGCAGTGGTAAATCTGTGTTCAACCTGCTATCCTTAATTAGAAGTATGTTTTATTCTTTAGTTTGTAGCTCCTAAATCTCAGCCTTTCTTTGGGGACTCTTGTATGATACTACAATATGAATCTCCCTGAATTTGGTGATGCCAAGGGAAAGATAGTTTAGATGTGTTTTTTAAAATGTATTTGATTCCTAACTGAACAGTCACTGAGAAGCTGCAGGCAAATTAGGAACCACTGAGTACCTTACCCTTCTATAAACCGAAATTTCAGAGGCTGGGCCTGTGACTAGGGATTATCTTTATTTTCAAACATATCTTCCCCTGTTGTTATTAGACTAGGGTGTAGTAGATCATTTTTACCTTTATTACTCTCATCTCATTTGCTTCCTGCATCCTCAGCTGAAAAGAGAAAGTGTTAGCCTCCTTGCTTTGACCCTGAGCATATTTTCACTTCACAGTTCACCTTGATGCTTTGCTCGTTATATAAGAAACACATGTTGGTAAATTTGAGAAGTTTAACAACTGACCCAGAAAAAAAATAGACTTGTAGAAATAATGTAATATGAAATTGCACATAGTAAAGTTTGTTATAGTTGAAAACTGACTCAAGAGTAATATCTCATGAGAACACTGAGAACTGCAAAAATTGACCCAAGGAAAATTAGTCATAGCAGAAACAACTGGAAAAAATATAACTGAGAGCAGCTAAAACTCCACACAATAGCATCTGTTATTGATTAAAAATATTGATGGAACAGTAAAATATTCTTGACAAAAGTCTCTATCTGCAAAAATGACCCCCAAAATTGGATTTGGTAAAATTAATAAACACACATACAAACATAAAAACCTCACATGTAAAATGAAGAAGCTATTATTGATGAAATTCAATATGAACAAAAGACCTTGATCTTTCAATTATTCATTATACAACTTACACAGAAAAAAACATTGATCACAATAAAGACAATTTTAGCAAAGTAAAAATGAAAATTTAAAAATGGCAATGGTTTAAAGGGATAGTATAAAATATTGATCCAAGAATAAAATTGGCAAATAGAATTTTGTTCAAAAAATACTATCTCTACAAAAAGCCAACAATGTTGATATAACCTTGATTAAAATATTTGTATGTACACAAGGATTTAAACTTCCTTTTTTTTGCTGTCAAAATCTCACTTGTCCTTAACACATTCCCAAGCTAGTATTCATGTGTAGAACATTTTTAAATAAGTAATGAGGTATGAAGGCACAGGTAGAAAAGTACCAAAGTGTGTGGATTAATTCAGTACATAGCACTGAAGTTCACAATAGCTGAAAGTTGTGTTAAATTGAGCTAAGATCCTCGCCCACTCAGCTCTCCAATCCTGTTTTGGGAGAGGCATAGCTAGGATAGTACTTTGCATATAATAAGAGTTCAGTACATACATGTTGAGTTTATGCTCAACTCCTGAGCATATTATTTTATGTCCCCGATCATTGCTGTTTCTTGACTAGTGTGTGTCCTCAATTCTAATTACTTTCTATTTGTAACCTGATGAAGTTCCTCCCCGGCCATCTGACCCACTTATATCTCCTGATTTCTAGTACATCAAAAGGCCAGATGAAGTTCATTCTCATGTGACTCTCAAGTGAAAACTTTTTTTCTCCTTCTCTAACAAATCTGGCTTGAGATTTATTTTACCTTCTAATCTGTTTTCTGTGGATCTGCCCTTATCTAGTGTCCAACTTTGTGCTAGACACAGGTAGGATAATAGTTATACAAAAATGTATGATACTGAGTAATTAATTCCTAAATCTATATATAAAAGTAGTATCATAGAGCTAAGGGGAAAATAGAAGGTAGACTTTATTAGAGCAAATCATGGTGAGATATATGGCCTGTTGTCAAGAATGAAATGGCCTACATGTAGTCATGCTATGCATCCATACCATCCTGTTTCTTGAGATAGCTTTGAGATAGCTTTTAATGTGACTGCATTTATTGTTTGAAATGCAATCCTAGCAGACAGAGGACACCTGTATGCAAAAGCAAGCATATAAACAAATCCCATGCCACATATCAGTCATTTGAAATGTGTCACTTTGTATTGAACTCATTGCTCTGTCCTGTTCATATGAATTTTTGAAGACTGATTTTTTTATGAAACCTCTTTAATCTTGCAATAAATATGTACATATTAAGGATATCTGATGGAAAGGAAAGAAGGTATCCTGAATGTATATTTATCATGGCTTTGTAAACAAGAATGTGTAAAAACAAAAGTTGTTTCATTGTGAGAATGTGTGTACAGTGTTGTTGGCAGAAGGAAATTAAAAAAACAAACTGCAACACTTTAAAATAATCAATGCACCAGTTCAAGAAAGAAACAATACATACAAAAATTAAATTTAAAAGAGTTACTCTCTACCTGGTAGAAATATTTATAGGAAAGCAGAACTTAAAAATTAGAAGGGAAAATAGAGATCATAGAGTAATTATGTTGAAATGAAGAAATTGAGACCCAAATAGGTCAAATGGCTTACCCAAGCCCAGGACACTAGTGAATAATTGTCTATGTTCTAGTACAAACATATTCATATGAAGCATTTTGCATTTAATATAGATGCTATTTGGTAACCCAATTCTAATATATGGTAGGCATCCTGCTAAGTTATTTATTGCAGCTTTTAGGGAGTTGCTATGCAACAGTGTAACAATTCGTATATTTACTGATGAGGGGCTTACTGTTGAAAGAGTCTATGTAAATTGTCAAAGATCCTGAAATAAATACTGGAATAGAGATTTTAACCCAGCTCTCTTTGCCTTCAAAGTACATTCCACTAAGCCACAGTGGTGGGAGATCATTCTTCGTAATTCTTATTTTTTTATCATGGCTTCTGTTCCTCGGGAAGGATGTTCATATTACAAACAACCTTGCAAGCTGGAGTTACTGCCTCTCTAAAGATAGAGTTTCAGAGAGACAACAGAGATAATAAAGTCTGTGGCCCTTTTGGGAAGAGATTGGCTTAATTTCTAGAGTAAGAAAAGTTGATTTCTCTTTCCAGAGGGCACGATAGCCTTGCCAGGAGTCCCTTCTGAAATTAGGAGCTTGCGAACTCCGATCCTTGGTGTTTCTAGAGTGTGACACAGATCTGAATGCACAGCCCCTGTCTGTGATGGCTCTGCATCACTTTCATGGAACTTGGGGCGAGGGACACTGAACATATGGCGCCATGAGTAGAAAATTGTCTAGATTCATGCGGAGTCATCATTTTCTTTTATGAAAAACAGATTTATGGAAGTAGGAAGAAGAAACTGTAGGAACTGCTTGACCACTGGGCACACACTACGTCTCCAAACTGTAAATCTGCCTGCCAAATTTGGGGAGAGAGATTCATTCTCTGACAGGGGCAGGGTTCACACTACCAAATCATTTAATTGTGAAGAAAAAGTGAGACATTTCCTAGGCCCATTGGTCACAGCTTAGATTCTATGGAACTGGTTAAAAGCCCTGAGAAACAGTATAACAGGCATTAATGAGATACAGTAACAACAGAATGAGAATGGCAGTTATTTACTAATTTAATTGAGTTAATTTGCAATTTTGTTAATTTCTAAAAAGGTCTCATTTTCACTCTAATGCTGGTGCTATCTGTAAACATTTCGGAAATTGTTCCATAAGCATTTCTCTAGTACTCCTAATCAGGAAGGTGGCTGTCATTTCCAGCCATATGCCCACCTTTTCTCAACTTTGCTTTTTTTTAAAAAAAAAACTACCCTCTCCCAATATTCTTGACATACACACAAAAAATTCATCCTCTCTTGTTTGTGCTTTCAATTATTGGTAAGATGTAATCACTTCTACCACATGACCCAGCTGACACCTACCTAATGTTAGAAATTCTAATCTTTTCTCATTGACTAATGGCTTATTCCCATAATTGTTGCTGCTGTTCTTGTGTGAATTCTTCCACATTTAATAGAATGTTCCAGCATCATAGACTGAATGAAAAGTGCAATGCAGGAGCATCACCACTAGGCTTACAACCAAGGAACTCTTGAAATGGTTATCTGTGAGTGGCTAAGAATGAGTCTTAGCATCTTTGGCCACCACCTCACATGGTTCAATTGGATGCTATCTGACCTGTATGACCATGGCCTGCTCTTTCCAAGCCTCTCACACTGCTAATGCTGCCAATGGATCTGATGAGTATTTGCCTCACCCAGCTTGCCTGTTCTGCTGTGCCCTCTGGTACAGTGGGTCTTGAGGAAAAAAGGAGAGAAAACGGTATACGCATAGGCAGCCAAGTGGGATACAATTCTCTAGTCTTTTCAATAACAACCGTGATAAAACGAAGATGGATATGAGGAGCAGAAAGAACTGTTTGTGTGTGTGCAAGAGGCTCTGGTTAATTTCTCCTAGCTGAAGTAGTCTCTGGCATGAATCAGACCATGGCAGACAGAAGTACTCTATTCCATGTCAGTAGAATTAACTAGTTTTTCATTTTGGACAGATTAGAAAAAGAAGAAGAAAGAAAGAAAGAAATCAGGGCTTCAGAAACAAAATGGTCACAGTTATCCTTTGTGCTTTGTTCATACCTCAGTGCCATAGGGGTGAGGCAAATTGAAGATATTAGGTCATTAATTTCCACGGTATTCTTGTGAGGGAGTACAATGGAAACTAATTATCCCTATGTTATAGATCCTGAGAGAAGTAAAGAGACTTTTCTGCAGCCTTGTAATTCATTGGCAGTGGAACCCCAAACCTCAGTTTAATTTCGTAATAGTTCATGGGTTAGAGTCATGGGGAGGGAGCATGTCACTGAGCACAGTGTGCTGACGTGGTGGTCTCTGAGCCTTCACAGTGAGATTTCCAAAAAAGGCTGGCTAGGTCCAAAAAGAGAGGATAGGACATTTCTATTTGTTCAGAAACAAAGCTGAAGAGAACATTTAACCAAGTGACTGATTTGTTAGAATAAAGTGATGTCAGTTCCTGGTATTTTACATTATTTTAGAAATATCATGAACAGACCCTTCCAAAAGCCATCAACTTTCTGCTTTTAGAAAAAGTGACCCCGTAGTGCCTGTTAGAATTATCATGCCTGTCATCCCTTCACCAAATTCTGTCCATCCTCCTCTGAAATTGGCCTTTCTTAAGATGCAGAAGTTCTCTATCAGGCTTGGGGGAGAAAAAAAAGGGAGGAAATTGTATATAAGGCAGTCAGTAGGACTAATAATAATCTTAGGTGACTTAAAAATCATGGCAGAGAATTTTACTTTGTAGAGTCACAGAGAAGGGGAGGTGCATAGTAGAACTGGGTAGTTCAAGGACATTCCAAAGAACTTATAGGTGGATACAAACAGTTGATGGTAAACAATATGCAAAACTAAATAAGGAAAAACTGTCTTCCAATGATAAAATTATCAGAAGATTGGCACATATAATTAAGATGTGGAGAAAAGTTGAGCAAAAATTATTGAAGGGGCTAGAGATGTGACTCAGTGGTAAAGTGCTTGCCTACCATAAGCAAGGCCCTGGGTTCGATCTCCAGTAACACACACACACACACACACACACACACACACACACACACACACACAATATTAAAGGGAATTCCAGCTCCAGGGTTGGTACTTACTGTGCTTTGTTGTATTCTGGGCATGTACACATACACACATACATGCGTGCATGCACACGCACACGTATACACACAGAGGATTGATGTTTTTTTGCTTCTGAATCTAGTAAATATGTAAAAATCATGTCCTGGCCATATTCATCTGAAAAGTGCACTGAAAGCACTGTTAGTTATGAGCCTGTGAAATCTAAGGATGGAGCATCTGTCAAACCCTGCATCAGGACCAGCAGAGCAGTCAGGCTGCAAGACCTCAGTAATGAGAACCAGAGAATAGAGAACCCTAAGCACTGAGGGCTCAATAATTAATCAAAGAAAAAAAATCCCCATAAGAAGGCAGCAGCCACCACACTAACCAAAGGAAACATTTACAGAGCTAAGGCTAAATGGGAAAAAGAAAAGGAGAAGGATGCTTGAAATCCTGTTGCCACTGAATGAAATTGTCAGACACCTAAATCTTTAACTTTTCATGATTCTGGAGAGCCTGGTGGAGCAGAAGTTTATGCTACATATGAGCCATTGTTAACTTTCCCTTCTCTTCAATATACACGTGTTCAAAACTTGGAAGTTTGATGTATCAAGGATTAGATGCTCACTCCCCCAGGGTATGAATTCTGTAATGAGCACTGGCTATAGCAGCACTGCAGAGGCAGTCTAAAGCAGGGTTCTTAGCACTCACCTAGTAACACCTAGTATCTCCTGACACCTAGTAACTCTTTTTCCCTATAGAATAGTAAAAGCAAAATGCACATGCATTTATATTTTTATTTACACATTCACTTACATAGTAATAAAAAATTATTGAGCAATTACTATGCATTAAGCCAAGGCAAGTATACTTCAGATAAGAGACAGAAGAATATATCAGAGTCACAGTTTCTAAGTAAGACCTAGAATATTAGGTTATATTCAGTGCCATGATGCCAGGCGTGAAGGCACACACCTGTAATCCCAGGATTTGGAAGACTGAGATGGGAGGATAGTGGGTTACAGGCCAACCTCAGCAAGTTAGCAAGACATCAGCAACTTAGTAAGAGCCTGTTTCAAAATAAATAATTAAAAGAGCTGGGGTGTATCCCAAAGGTAGAATGCCCCTGAGTTCAATCTCTAGTAGCAAAATAACTAACTAACTAAATAAATAAATAAATGAATGAATAAATAAATAAATAAATAATTATATTTAGTGCCACGAGAGAATTGGAGACAACCTGACAAGGAAATTTAGAAACAAGAAAGACCAATTCTTGTTTAGGAAAACTCAGAGAAATTTCAAAAGAGGAGGTGATATCGATTTTGAGACTCAAAGAAAAGTTTGAAATTATCTAAGGAAGCTGCAACAGCCTCAGCAATACAGAAAAAGGAGAAGAAAAACATGGTTTTGTTGTATTCAGTCCCATGAGGCTGTTTGTCTAATCTATTATACATAGCCATACATAGCCCCCTACCTTGCATCACAAAATAAGCATCCAAGAATGCATGGATTAAATGATTTGATAGACCATAGGGAAAAGCAGATGAGCAAACTGGGGGGGGGTGCTTTATTTACTGTGTTAAAGTATGTGATGCAAAGACATGGAAGACCTCTTTGGGCAGCTATCCTAAACTGCAATTCTTCATCGATGACCTAAAAATTACAACCTTTCCTCTAGTACTTGCATTTCGAGGGAACACAAGTCAACATGTGTTCATGTGTAAATTAATACCAAATAGATTTGCTACTTTGGTGTACCACTTCATGGTTTATTAAGGGTCTTCACAACATCTTGTTTAAGTCTCATAATAACTGTGAAATAAATTGGGAAAATATTGTTAATATCCTAATTTGACATAAGGACAAGGACAGTGAGTCCCAGTGAGGAGAAGGAACTGTCTGAAGTCAGGAAGCTATAGGCATGACCCCTCAAATACATTCATCTTTTTTTTTGTAGTATCTTGTATTTTTCTTTTTATTTTTATGTTCATTTATTGGTGCATTGTAATTATACATTTTGATATATGTCAGGGTATGAACATCATACATGCACACATTGCTTATTTAGCCCTCCCTCCAATCCCACCCTATTCCCTCCCCCTTCCCTCCCTTTCATGCTCCGGATAGTGATTGAGTCTTACAAGTTTGTGTATGTACATCATGTGCTATAGTGTGTTTCCCTCCACCCCCCTCCCAACTCCCTCAGATAGGTCACCTTCTTTGTCCATCTAAAGATTTGCTTGCTTTTATTAGCAATCAGCAGCAGCAGCCACCATCTTTCGGTTCATTTCCAACCATGGTACTTAGTCATCTCCAAGTCTCTTTGTTTTTGACTGGACCTTAGCATGTCTAACACATGCAACAAAGTCTGCTTTCAGATTTGGGCAATGGTTGTTTTCAAGATTTTCTCAAAAATCTTAATAATACTCCACACAGAGATATGCTTTCCAGAGGTGATAAATTGAGAATCATCCAATGGTAATATGGTGTAAATAGCCCAAAGGCTTCCCCTGACTCTTCTTTTTAGCAGCTATGGATGTAGTGGAAGCAATTTAAGATGCCTGTAAGAGGGCTATAAGAGATATTACACACAGACATTAGAACTGTGGCTGTTTTCTGTGTGTTCCTAAAGCATATTTCAGCCTGCCAGTAAGTATTGCAATTACTTTTGGCACAGAGCCTGAAAAAAAAAAAGGCAAACCTATGGTGTCCCCACTCCCAGTTCAACCTAAATGCCCTTGAAGTTCTTGAAGCCAATGCTACATCCTTGATCCTGGGTTGTCAAGCTACACAAGGAGTGCATCACTGAAGACACTTGTGGGCATGCTGACTTTCAGTGCCAGATAGTCAGTAACCACAATAGAAACACTTAGTAGTCTCTGGTCTGTATAGTGAAAATGTGTCCATTGGGGTATACCTAAGTTGGTATGGGCAGGTAATGATATTTTCTGATCTGTCTTTGATTTTTCTCTAGTTGTGGAAAGCAGGCAGATGTACTTTTCTTTCTTTCTTTCTTTCTTTCTTTTTTGGCTACCTCCAGTTTCCCCCTGTCCCCCAGAGAAGTTATAAAGGCTTCTGAAGCCTTTCAGAGACTCAGGGGGTCAGTGGGTACACTCAATAAGGTGAGAGCTTTTTCTCTCATGAACTAATCAGACAGCAGAGAGCTGGCCTGGGTCCCTCTCCTGGCTGGATGCCCTGGGGGTTTATTCTTATAAAAAGACCACCTAGTGGGATTGTCTAGACACAGCATTTTTACCTGGATAGGGTGGGTCAGTAGCTGAAAGAGTGTCGTGGGAATAATAATTTCCAAAGGAGAGTGTAATGTGTTTCTTCAGAGTCTTAAGAAAAATTTGAAACCTCTTTCTTCATCCCTGAAACCCCTTGCACTCTCAACATGTTGCAGTATTGACCAATACATGCTGTGAAAATTTAGCCAAGGTGATTGTCACAGGAATGATTTGGGGGATTATATGATCCCACTTCTCTAAAAAATTTAAACATGCTGAAGAGAAGGGCCTTGCTCTTGCTAAGAATGGTACAGCTACTCTTCAGCTGTGAAAATCACACACGGCTGTCCACCCCATCACAAAGGATTAGCATCAGGCTGGAGAATGATAAAGTCCTTTTCTTCCTTCTCTCCCCACCAGCCTGCCTGTTCCATATATTTACTTTTTTTTTCAAGCTCTGGCTCATATTTAGAACCTCAGGTATGCCTTGTGGGATAATGGAGCCTCCCTGCAGAGCACGACAGCAGACAGACCTCCCTCCCCTGCCTTCATTTTCCTTTCCTGCTAATCTCCGGAATCCATGGATTACACATCAGACATAGTTTTTCATAATCAAGATTTCTCTAGGACAGTTTATCTTTTACCCCTGTCCTTTAAAATTCTGTGGTTGTGTTTCTGATTAAAAAAAATACTCATGCTGTCATCATTTCAAAAGATGAATTTAAGAGATTAAATTAAAGAGAGGAGGAAGGAAGATACAGTGTAATTGATAATTAGGTGAACTTCACTCCAGCCTCCTCAAGATAACTCTCTGGTCTTTGAGCTAGATTTTGGAGAGTAATGAGTGTTCATTTGAAGCCCACTTTGTAGCCAGTTGGAGCCTTGTTCTGTCCTCTCAGTGTGAGCTGTCTGTGGTAAAAGGCTTATCAGTGGTAATGGGACAGCCATTCACCCCTGCTCCTCAGGCTGCCGCTGACTGCGGACCAGCCCTGAGCACTACCATGAATAATGAGGCAAAGATCAAATAGAATCCAGTCGCATCTTCCCACAGAAAACCACAAATGGGCACATTTTCACAAATTATATAGGGAAAGCATCTGAATTGCTGTCAGCTAACAGGATAAATTAGGGAAAAAGAAATGTGTTTCTACCCCTAAATTACACAGGTGACCATCTCTGGTCTTGACTTCTTTTGTGGAAATATAGCCTTAAAAATCTTATATAACTTTAATTAAATGGAAGACAATATTTTGGCTTAAACACCAGACAGGGATTTTCTATCCAGAATGAGAAAGGGATTCTTTCATTATATACTCAGACTACATCTTCCATGGCCAAATAATGTGAGAGGGGACAATCTCAAGGTCTTTGGGGCTCTATAAGAAATATCTGAAGTATATTTTCCCATTTGGGCCATATTTTCATTGAATCACAAAGAAATCCATAACTGAATAGATTTAAATAGTAATGTGGATTGCAGCTTAGCTATTAGTTTAAAAAAATCGGAGATTCTGAAGACAGATCATTTGGATTCAAAACAGATCCCCACCATTTTTAGCCATACAGTCTCAGCAAGTTACTTTCCCTCTTGGAGCTTCGGTTCCCACATTTGCAAAATGAAGCTAATAATAGTGTCTCCTTAGGTTGGCTGCTGTGCGGGTGGAATGAGATATTTAGAACTGCAGTGACCAGCTCGGGTTCACTCACTGGATGTTTCTGTTGATGTGATCTTTAATTAAAGAGACATGCATGACTTTACATTCTTTTCCCAGGTGCTTGATCAAAATTTCATAGCACAAACTTGCAGAGACTGGAATTAGCATACTTAGTTAAAGCAGCATGATCTGTGAACCCAAGAGCACATTGTAGGATGTAGGCAGCATGTGCTTTAGTCAGTAATGTGAAGGCCAGCCATGCAGTTTTCAACTCAAGATCCAGATGTGTCTTTGGGCAACAGGCCTGGAGAGACCTTTGGCTAGTATGCATGAGGACTGTGGGGCTCCTGATTTGTGGAGGACAGCACCACTGCTCACTTACTTCCCTGCAGCTCATTAGATGATGTCCTATACTGCAGTACAGCCCCTTCTAGGTACTAAGAGTAATCCTGGCACTGAATAGTCTTTAGTACTTTATCTCTTACTCTGAACCACATCAAAATCTAATCTCTCCATATCCCTCATCATCCTCATCTCTTGATCCAATATTGATTCTCCCAGTACCTCTTCCTCACCCTTCAATCTTTGACATTGCTTTCCTACCTATGAACTTATTTTGCTTTCTGAATGCTATACCAACCCTCCATGTAAAGTCACTGTCTTAAACATAGTTCATAAATTCATCATTCCAGTCCTCACCACCATCCTGTGCCTCAGAATTTCTCTCTATGGGCATCATTTGCTTTGAGTGTGTTTTGATCTCTTAACAGGATGTAGATACTATGACCCTGCTAGGGGTTTGTCAAGCCTTTCATGTAAGTTCCTGACTCCTATGCCTGATCTAAGTCAATGGATCTGAGGTCCTTGCTTCTTGTGAGTTCTGTAGTTTCACTTACTATTTGTGTGTTTGTTTATTTGTTTATTTATAGGAAAGTGGTATATCTTTTAGCCCGGTCCCTCTAAGTATCCCAACATTAATACTTGTTTTATTAAGGAGAAACTAGGGTATGCTGCAGTAACAAACAAACCCCCAAATCTTAATTTCCTACAGTAACAATGTTTCATTTCAATTCACTCAACATGTGTAACATAGGTTGGGTGTGATTCTGTTCCATGTCATCCTTATCTCAGCTATGGAGTGGCTTAAGTCTGGAGCATCACTATCAGTTGTGAAAACTAAATCATGTGATCATGTCTTACCTCAACAAAATAAGAATATATAATCTTTATACAGTGAGGGGACCATAGTAGGAAGTTTATGAAATAGGGATGAGCAATGATATAATTTGCTCTTATAGTAAAGTAGTTGCTATAACTATAAGGAACAACTGTACTAAAAACATAAAAGTTCTTCAGGTTTTAACACAAGAAGCTCAAATTCTGTCTTTCCATATCTCCAAATTGCACAAAAAGTGGTAAAATCCAGTGATTCAGAAATTATAGTTTTTACGTTAATAGCAAGGTAGGTTTACACCGTATTTTTTAAAGAAACCTTATTTCAGAATTTCTTCGAAGAAAGATAGTGACTATTATAGGGGAATTACATAAAATTGTTCCTCTTTTTACCTGGCACTTTATCCAGCTACAAAAGATCAGAAAAAGCAAATCAAGGTCATTCTTTAAATTATGGATCTCTTTGATATTATATAAAAATATGATGCAAATACACCATCAAAGGCTGAGCTTGGTTTTAAAGGGAAAGGACATATCCAACCAATTTATTCAGATAAAATGGGTATGATGAAAACTTTAAATAAGTAACTGATAAGCAGAAAATGCCTAGTAATAAAAAGGCTAAACAAATGAGAGTAAAATCTCATGTGAACCCAAGGGAAATATAATGCTATAGTAGGAAAACTGACAACAAAATTAAGCTAATAAATGTGAAATGCATAATATATCAATTCAATAACCCTGCAGTGAATACACTATTTTGCTTTCTCAATAAAGTGTCTTATTTATTATTGTTGTTTTTTAGAAACAGGAATAAGTACTAAGAATTTTAAAAAGCCGGAGCTATTTCAAATTCCTTTGAAGGAATAAAATAAGAGTAATGTAACTGACTTTCTAGGGACTGTAGAAAACTTGTTTATTTTAGGTTTTATAAGAACAAAGGTGTTCCCAGTTCAGATATTGGCTTAGTTTCAACAAAACTGCAAGAACACGGAATAATTTGGATGTTGGTGAGAAAACACTGTATTCTAGTGAGAAAGGAAAATCATCAATTCCTGTCTCTGAAGGTTTTTGTACATACAAAGGTTGTGTTATTATGCCATATTTTTAGTTTAGTATGCAAGAGAGAGTAGTACTTAGTGTATAATTTGCCATTGCAAATAAAATAAAATAAAACAAATAGTTCACAAATTGTGGCAGGCAATAACAAGTAATGGTTTACACAAGGAATCACCAATCTCTGAGTTCAAATAGACAAAGGATGTAGGAAAATAATCATTTGATGATGAGATGTGTGAGTTTATACATGTTTGTGTTTTTACCTTTGTCTAGCAAGGTGAATGCCTTCTTTAACTAATTATTTATAAATATTCATGGAATCAAATTGCTATCACAAGATGTTTCTCCATATTTTGCATATGGAGAGAAATGAAAAAGTGATTTAGGGAGAAGTAGAGATATAAAAAAGTTGACTAACAAAGTCTGACAGCTCAACTCTTTAACTCCAGCATACTCTACCAAACAGTCCAAGTTCATCTCCATGAAACAAAACCCAAAGAATGACTTGTAATGTCTACCTTCCTTATCTACAGTCTCCAAACTCGATCATCTTAATAATGCAGTTGCTGATGGGGGGATTAACCACTCTAAATCTCTTGAAGTTGGTAGGATGACATGTGGCAAAAGGCTAATTAGAGAGGCCTTGATAGACTACAGAGGGAAGTGTGGCCACACACCTAATGCCTCTGTGGCTGAGCCTGAGTTCCAAGAGCCTTAGAGATACTCTTGAAATGTTTTGCCATTTGGGAAATTAAAATTTACAGTGACAAAATTGCATATGTTAAAAAAAAAGCCAAACACAACCAAAAGAATGACTTCAATTAATGGGTCAGCCTAGGGAAATGAATTTTTATTTGTTAAGAACCAAGGGACTGAAAAAAGACCCATCAATATACAGTACCAGGTAATTCTAATTAACTACTGTAAGCAAGAAGTTTGTCTCACTTAGTTTAGGAGCCACAAGGGAAAATACAACTTCCTTCTTAATGCATGAGCATTATCTAACATTCTGCAAAGGGAGGATCTGATCTTCCCTAGAAATCTTTGATTGTTCTTCTTTAGCTAATGTTTTTGTAAATCAATATGTGATTAGGTATTTTAATTTTCAAAGTATTTTGTAATCTTAAATTTTATAATAAGAACATTCTTGATCATTACCACAACCAACGTAAAAAACATGAAAAGAAGCTAGAACTTGGGAATATAAAAGAATAATGGAGTTTCACCTTGTATCGAAATGTAGAGAAAAGCTGTCACCTGACTACCAGTTTTATCTATTTAATTTCTATTTTCTGCCAATTTGGTGTCTATTATTACTTTTTATTGAAATGACAATTTATTAACTATTATAAAATTAATAAATTAATCATTTATGTTGAAAATTCCCCTCTACATTTCAAACACCGACATATTTTATATATACAATAGGATGGGTATTAGTATCTATTCTGTAATTTTTATTTAACATACCAAATATAGTACTTTCTCTAAATATTGATCAGTTTATTGGCTGTATGACATTTTGTGGTGTCAACATGTTATAACTTATGAAACTCTTCGCCGATGTGAAATACTTTTATTTCTTCCAATTGTTGTTGAGTTTTGTATGGTATTGTTGATAATCCCATAATGATTATTTTTATATTCATACTGAATTATTTCCTTAAGATAAATCATAGGAGTGAAGCTAATGAGTCAAAAGATATGCCTGTCCTCGTGGCATTTTTGCTACATATTCTTATTTTGCATTATACATGATGACCAGTACAAAAGGCTAATCTAATAGCAATGAATGAGCATATCCTTTTTACCACAACAGTAGAAATTATGAAAAAAATACATACCTCATTAAATGCAATGCAGTGTTTCAAGCTCACTTAAATTTCTATTTCTTTGACAATTAGACAGTTATATTTAAGCTAATTAAAGGCACTGGAATCATTAAACTTTGATTCTCTGAGTTATTCAGGTGAGTATAAAATTGAGTTTCAGGGACTCCATGAATGGAACTTATTATACAATGGCATATCACTAAATAAAATTATTTATAAGGTTGAACTGCCTCAGTTCCTTATAAAATGTACCAAAAGAATCTTGTTAAAAGAATGATCTCATTTAAAAAGGCTTCAAATGAATTCATTATAACAAGGCATGAACCCCAAGGGGATGGCTGCAGTATTTCAACTTTTATTTTGTCTTTGATTGAAAATTTGATTTATTAATAGCATTTCACTGATTCTTTTACCCATGTGCATAGTATAATTCATCTTGATCTTGCTTTCAGGAACAAACAAGAAAAGCTTGTTTTTACATGGGTTTGCTTGATCTTTTCCTGGTTTCAAAGTTTATCACTGAGTTCTATATAAGATATCAAGAGAAAAAAATAGAAATGCTTTTTAGGAGGAAGATCCTATTATAGGCCCTATAGGCAAGATAGAAAGGGAGAATTGGGTCATTTGTTTTCTAAGTTATATCTTATGGCTTTGAAGGGACTGTTATACTACCAATTGGACCAGGAATCAAATTCCCTCTGTGGTATTTTTGTGCAACGGTTACAGAGTCCAGCTGGAACATCTCTGTGGATTGGGGCTCTTTTCCCTTTAGTGGTTGTCACCCACTGACTTTTTCTACATTCAACTTCATTTCATTTATGAAATAGCCTTCATTTTAAAAATAAGGCAAATGATAGAGATATTGCATATCATGCCCAAATTCACATAGCAGGTATCTATTAATATTACTTTTTAAAAAATATCTGAACCCAAGTATCTAATCAACTGAATCTATGCCATGTTGCCTCTTGTCTTTGGCAACATGCATTGCAAATTAAAATGTATTCCTCATGGCAGCTGCTTAAATATTTAAAGCAGTTTTAGTGTCTAACATGAGCCTCCTGACCTATAAGGTTAAAATCACCATGTTATCCAGTGCCTTGATCTTGGACTCCTTAGCCTCTAGAACTGTAAAAATAAATTTCTATTATTAGTAAGCCATTTGGCCCATGGTATTTTGTTATAGCAGCCTAAACAAACTAAGTCATATACTTGTAACTAAAAAGGGTGTGATGCTGAACTGATGAATATCTAAAATATGGAAGTGGCTTTGGAACTAGATAATGGGTACAGGCTAAAAGAATTTTGAAGTGCATGCTAGAAAAAGCCTACATTGCTGTTAGTGTTTTGTTAAGAGAGGTTCTGGTGAGGGCCAGAAAGAAAAGAGGAGAGCTACAGGAAAAGTGTCAAACATCTTAGGAATGTCTAAGTAATCTTCCACATAACATTCATAGGCTATTCTGATGAGATCTCAGACTGAAATGAGGATCATGTGATTGCAAACTAGAGGAAAACCAAAATAGACAGTGGCACATACCGATCTGGTATGCCAACATGTGTTTGTAGAATTGGTACATAGATGAGCGTTTACGTGAAGATATAGCCTTGGGAGCATATAAAATGGGGCATGGGATATAAACTAGTCATAGAAATGGTTCCAGACTGGTGGTAAAAGGAAAGTGAGAGAAAGATGATAAAAAAGAAATTTGTGATGCCAAAGGACTACAAGTCTTGGTGAAATCAAATAGTAGATCTGGTAAGGTTGATGAAAAGTCAGGGGTGGGGTGGATAAAAATTAGGAGCATATACTTGGAACATGACAATGAAATATAGGACTGTGAAGTAGAATGGTCAAGCAGAGTACATGAGTCTGTGAAGATGGTGAAAAAGTCCAGGGTGAGATGATACGGGTGACATGCTAAGGTAGAGAGGACTGCTAGAGACTCAGATATCAGAGATAGCATTATTGACAGGTAGAGATGATTACCAGGCAAGAAAGCAGGGAAGTGTAAAGATTTGGGGATGGGAAGAGAAGACATGAAAATTTGGTTGATTTAGTGGAAGTGGACAATGTAATTTTTGTGCAATCCTTTCTTCTTCATTTTCTTCCTTTTTTCTTCTTCTCCTCTTCCTCCAAAACTCTTCTCCTCATCTGTCTCCTCCTCCTCCAACTCCTCCTTTTCATCTTTTGATTGATTTTAAACTGTATGAGAAAAGGGAAATTCTGATTTTAAGGCTAGATAGGCCTCATGAATTTGCAGCTGAGCTTCCAAAATAAAAGAAAAAGCAGGTTAAAATAAAGAGCTTAGTATTGATATTACTATTCAAAAAACGATGCTGTACACATTCCCCAAGTTATATAAAGAGTGTTTAATGGAAAAATGATCCCTACTCTCAATGAATAACATATCTATTACCTTTCTTCCCATTTTGGGCAATGTATCAGACAGCCTTTTCTTCACTGTGACCAAAATACCTGACAAGAAAAACCTAGTGTAAAAAAAGTTTATTTAGGCTCAGTTTCAGAGGTTTAGTTCACAGCTGGCTGACTCCAAGGCAGAAACATCATGGCCACAAGGAATGCTGAATGAAAACTAGTCAACTCATGGCAATCAGGAAACAGACAGGAAGAGACAGGAAGTGGCCAGGGATAGATATAGTCCTCAAGGCCCCACCGCCATTGATCCATCTCCTCTAGCCATGCCCCACCTCTGAACCTGGCTACATGGGAGACCAGGCTTCAAGGCAGGGGTGTTGGGTGACACTCCATAGCCAAACCACAATAGGTAATATATGAGGACTGAAGATTCTGGTAAATATGGCTTAATATATTTTGATAAAAAGTTATTACTGTAATTTTTGATATGCTGACTGATGCTACTTCCCATGATATATGTAAATATGCATAAATCCCCCAAGTGACAATTGATGTGTGGTCTCCATTGCAAAGGAAAAGATATTTTAGACCACTTGACAGAGTCCTCCAGATCTTTGTCTTATTCTCACATCTCTATGTCTATCTATCTATCTATCTATATATTTATATCTTATAGTACTTATCTATTTATATTATGTTCATTTTAATTATGTACATGTAGTTATACAAAAAAATTACATAATGCATATAATAAATGTAATAATAATCTAAAAGTAAATAAAATTTGTTTGTGTGTGTGTGCATGATGGAATTTTGCCTGGATTTAGCCTTTCTAACTTTATCTTTCTAGAATCACAAAAATCTACCAGATGTAATATGTTAGACTTTTTATTTACTTAAAATCCCATAATACTAATTTTGTTTTGTTGTATAGTTTTCTTCAGGCATAGTATAACTCACTTTTCCCCTTAAGAACAAAGTAAGCTCTAGGAATGTTAAGATGAACTCTGGTCTCACCCACAGCAGTAACACATATTCAGATCCACACATGTGTACATATATATAGATATATAGGCTTTGGTGGTCCCTTCTTCTACTGGAGGCCCATAACAAGAATGACTTTGAAACACAAGTTGGCCTTTCTTTGGTGCAACCTCACCCTAAAGGTAACAATTCTGTTCTCACATTTCAAAAAGGTTTTAGGTACTATTGAAGATGGTGCCTGATAAGCAAATTTTTGTATAGTTCTGCTTGTGCTCTCATTTTTCTTTTTCACTTTTCATTTTAAATAATGAAAGAGATACTGCCGGAAAGGTCAAATGCTTTAGGTTTGTCAGGCAGTTTGGGATTTCTCCAGTGAAGAATACATCCCAATTCCCTGGAATGTCAAATCACAGCTGAATGGGTCACTAGAACCAGGACAGATGGGGTCCCCTGGGAGGGCTGGCCCATTTCCCTTCTTAGCATGCACAATTAAAACTTGAAACTATAGATTTCTTTGGCCTTGAATTTGTTTGATAAAAAGAAAGAAAAAGAAACTCTACATTTTAACCTCCAAGAGAGTTAAAGCCAAAGATTTGAAAACCGTTTCTCTAAAGAAAGATCAAGAGAGAAGCAGATGATGTAGAAATGGAATACCGTATTTTTATATAGGTTATTTAATCCAGGAGTTGTAAGTAAATGTCCATTGTGTAGAAAATTTCATGTGATTTATCAATAGTGCTATTGCTAATATTGGGGTCTAATCTTTGGCTTCAAGGAATGAGGCTTGGATGCCTTAGGCTACTATCCTAACTATAAGATTTTGTGTAATGGGTATGTGTGTGCGTGTGTGTGTGTGTGTGTGTGTGTGTGTGTGTGTTTCTCTGTGTGTTGAAAAGCTTCACAGGCATTTTTTCTATAATTTAAAGTTATATAGAAGCAGACTATGATTTTTTAAATATCTCATGAAGACAGCTTTCCTGTCTAATATGCTAGTGACAGTTCCCAGCATTATACCTGCCACAAAATTGGTTCTCAGTATGTATTTATTGAATGAATGAATGAATGAATGAATGAGAAATTGATTTTTGGTTAGGAGGCAATTTCTTTCTCTTAGAGTTCCTGTGAATATTATAAAGGTTAATAAGTACTTGATCCAAAGACTATTAGTAATTCATTTAGGAAAATAGTACATTAATATTGTCAATGTTACTTATTTATCATTATTGTTCATTTTTGGAATCTGACTCAATCACAATGCCATATCCAATTTCTTTTTTTATGTTCATTTATTGGTGCATTGTAATTATACATTTTGATATATGTCAGGGTATCAACATCATACATGCACACATTGCTCATTTAGCCCTCCCTATCTCAGTTGAATGTTTTGAAAAATATTGTGTTTTTAGGATTATTTATATTGCTGTTGCTGTTGTATCATGGCAAAAAGTAATATACATATATACGTATAGACACAAAAAATACTCAAAACACAAATATGTATTAAATACTTAACATGTATCAATTGCTCTTTGAACCACTGTGGATATAACAATAAATGAGATAGGCAAGATCTCTGAACTTATTACACTTGTATTCTAGTTGGAGAATAATGGTATGAATAAACATAGTTAATAAGGAATTAAAAATACATAATGATAAATGCTTAAAACAAGATAAATAGGCTAAATATAAAAAAATGTGAAGAGGGGAAAGGTATTCTAGATTGTGAGTTTAGAAGAGTCTCTCACAAGCCAGGTATGAAGGAACCAGTACTAAAATCCTAAAGCAAGAATGAGTTTGGGAGGTTTTATAGGAATAGCAATATATTCACTGTGCTGAAACCAGATAGCAAGTGAAGAATATTGTATCTGTGCTATGATTTGATGCACAAAGGGAAAAGTGGTGTCTTTTTCCTTTGTCCTTTAAATAGTTATTTTGTTGAGCTCTGTAAGAAGAAAAGCTAATATATATCCTGAGCTTCATCATTTATTTCTAGTTCATTATTGCGACCCACTTCCTTGCGTGTACCAGGATTCACTAGGTCACTCATACCAAGTAGTCTCAGTATTCCAATAGCAGGAGAATATGTGAACATATTCTAGCTTCTCAAATGGGAAGTGTTTGGAGAGAAGGCTCTGTCATGCGTGACTTGTGTGATTTTTCTTTCATGGTAAAAGGTATGCTAGGCTAAAGAAGGGGTATTAACAGTTAACAATGCAAAAATGGACTGTGAGCACATCAGTATGTCTCTGCAGATAAAAAACATGTTCTAACACATGCTTGATTGTCATAAAGTGTTGTAAGAAGTAAAAAATTGCATATTCCTACATCAGAAAAAGAGATGGAGTTAGGATACATAAATATCATTAAATGTTAACTAAAACATTAAGACAAGGAAGCATGAAACATTAATTTTCAGTAGGCATTTAAGTTCATTATGACAATTTTAAAACATACAAAATACCAGAAGGAAAAAATAATGATGTAATGTATCCGTATTGACCCATCAGCAGCTTTGACAATTACCAAAGTTGTGCCTTTGTCATTTTACCTTACCTTGCTCCTTCAACTTTTTTTGAGTACTGTAAACCCAATAAAGTGATATTTCAAGTGATATTGAACTAAAATGATATTTTACCCATATATACTTCAGTATGGTTCATTAACAGGTAGGATATTCTTTTAAAAATATTACCACAAAGACATTATCTCACCTATCACAATTAAAGACATTTTATCATATCATTTAATTACAAGATTATATTCAAACTACCTTAGACATGTATTTTTGTAGTTGGTTTGTTCAAATCAGAATCAAAAAAGGTGTGCAAATTGAATTTGGTTATAATCTCTCTTAAATTTCTATTCTGTAATAGCCCTCCTATTTTAAACTTTTTATTTGTTGGAAAATTGGGCCATCTGTAACCCTAACCCTACATAGTCTGGTTTTGTCTGATTAGCTACCCAGCTAGCCCTTCCTTCCTTCCTTCCTTCCTTCCTTCCTTCCTTCCTTCCTTCCTTCCTTCTTTCCTTCCTCTCTTCCTTCCTTCCTTCTTCCCTTCCTTCCTTCCTTCCTTCCTTCCTTCCTTCCTTCCTCCCTCCTTCCCTCCCTCCCTCCCTCCCTTCCTCTCTTTTTTCCTTCCTCTCTTCTTTCCTTCCTCTCTTCTTTTCTTCCTTCCTCCCTCCCTCCCTCCCTCCCTCCATCTTCCTTCCTTCCTCCCTTCCTTCCCCTCCCTGCCCACTGTGCTGCTAGAGATTGAACCCAGGACCTCACACATACTAGGCAAGCCAGCCAAGCCCTCTGTACTGAATTACATGCCCAGCCCTTGACAGTTTCTTCTTGCTGTTCTTTAGATTTTCCCTCTACCCTTCATGTTTCCGCTACTTAGAGCCTGATCAAATTCAAAATCAATTATTTTTCAAGAATATTTATAGGCAATGCATATTACCTCTCCCTCACATGTGAAGGCAAGCACTGAATAGCTGCTTATCACACTTTTAGTAATCTAAGATTGATCAATAGGTTAGGTGCTGTCAGTCTGACCCCAACTATTACAAACTTTCCCATCAATATTCTGTTAGTCTTAGTATCTACTGATGACCATATCCTAGAACCATCATTTCATTCATGGTTATACAATAGTAATTTTAAATTCTATCATTCTACTTTTCACCCGTAATTCTTTTTGTAAATTTTTTCTCATCAACTATTTGTGTACCTTGAATTATATTTGACTATTTAAAGTATCATTTATAGCATAAAAGAAAACAGTTGAGAGGCACAGTACAGACAGAACAGTAGTCAGTCTATCTATCTATCAATCTATCTATGTATCATCTATCTATCTATCTATCTATCTATCATCTATCAAATCTATCTATCCTGCATCTTAATAAGTTCCTAGGGAGGCTTTATGTAGAATCTGTTATATGAGGTGACCAGCCCTTTCCTTTCCCTCCCTCCCTCCCTCCCTCCCTTTCTTCCTTCCTTCCTTGCTTTCCTCTTCCTTACTTCTTCCCTCCCTTTCCTCCTTCCTTCCTTTCTCTCTCTCTCTCTCTCTCTATCTTTTTCTTATGTGGTAAAGTTCACAGTTCTAATGTGTACAGTTCAATACATTTTAATAGCTACATACCACATGCAACTTTTACCCAAAACCTGACTTAGAACATTAGTATCTGCAGTTTTCTGATGCTTTCCAGACAATTTTACTTCTCCTCCAAGAGGTAATGACCCTGATTTCTGATTTGCATCTCCATAGATTAGTGTTGTCTCTTCTCAGGTTTATATAAATTAAGTCATACGGGATGGGGATTTTTGTTGGGGGGATAGGTATCTGGCTACTTTTGCTTAGCACTGTATGTTCGAGTGTCATCCATGTTGTTGTGTGTAGCAGTAGCTCATTCTTTTCTATTAGTGAATATTATTCCATTGACTAACCATACCACAATTTTTTTATTCATTCTTTAGTTGATGGGCATTTTATTTTAGCTTTTGACTATAATGAGTAAGGTTGCCACAAACATTTTTTATAAATGTAAATTAGGTAGACATCTGTTTAATTTCTCTTAGATATATCATTAGAAACTTCTAAACCTATAATGAATTAATTATGCACTTATGGTGGTAAAATTAAAGTATGATAAACTGCATATCTTCATAAAATTTGGACAATTTGATCAGTTTGAACATATGTACATATCCCTGAAACCATAACCATAATTAAAATAAATACTTCCATTACTTCCCAAAGTATCCTGTGTCAATCTGTGATCTTCTCATACCTCAACACCCCCTCCACAGGAACAATTGACTTGCTTTATAACCTTATTGGTTAGTTTGCATTTTCTAGAGTTTTATGAAAATGGAATTACTTAGTATTTGCTTTTTTTTTTGCCTGGTTTCTTTGACTGAGCATAATGATTTTTGAGAATAGTTCATGTTCTTATGTGTGTTAATAACTCATTCCTGTTTCGCTGATTAGTTTTCCATTGTATGAATACGTTACCATTTGCTTGTTTATTTACTCGTTGATGAGTATTTGAGCTTTTCCAGTTTTCAGCTATCATAAATAAACCTGTTCTGAATATTTGTCTAAAAGTCTTTGTGGGGACACTCATTTTCTTTTTTGTTGGGTGGACAACTAATTTTAAGATGAATGGTATGTATGATAGGAACATGTTGAAGTTTTTATGAAACTACTCAACTTTCCCCCAAGTGGCTATGGGAGAGCTGCAGTTGGTTCACCTCCTGCCAGAACTTAGAATGGTCAGGAGTTGTGATGGTGGTGGTAGTTTTAATTTTGCCCTTCCTACTAGGCCTATAGCAGTATCTCCTTGTGTTTTTTTTATTTTTATGACCCCAATGGCTAATGATGTTGTGCATATCAGTCATTTATATATTTTCAAATCTTTTATTCATCTTCTTCTTGAGTTGTTTTCCATCTTACAATTGAATTCTGAAAAATTTTTAAATATTATACAGACCACTTTCTTGATTGCTTTATGTGTTCTGAATATATTCTCCCAATCTGTGGCTTACCTTTTTTGTTAACTTGATGTCTTTGGAGAGCAGAAGCTATTAATTTTGATGAAATCTAATTTATCAATTCTTTTTCTAATGTAGCTCATGCTCTTGTGTACTAAGAAATTTTGTTTGCCGCACAATCACAAAGATTTTCTCCTAGGAGTATTTTATTTGGGGATTTTGCACTTAGGTCTATAATCCAACTTGAGTAAATTTTGTGTATAATGCAAGTAAAGTAGATGTTCATATGTTCCATCTACATATCCATATGTTAAAACCTTTTTCCTTTTCTCATGGAGTTATCTTGACACTTTTGTTGAAAACCAATTCATATATTTATGTGCCCATTTCTGGATTCTCTTTTCTGCATCTTTGATCTTTGTATATTTTTTACAAAAACCCAAACTATCTTGATTACTATAGTTTTATGGTAGACCTTAAAATCAAATAGAGTAAATCTAAATTCTTTTTTCCTCTTCTTCTTTTTTTTTTTGATACTTGGGGTTAAACCCAGGATATACACCCAAAGACCGTTAATATACACCCTCAAACCTTTTTTTATTTTTATTTTTAATTTGAAACAGAGTCTCGCTAGGTTGCTAAGGTCCTCACTGAGTTTCGGAGCCTAGCCTGGAAACTGCAATACTCCTATCTTAGCCTCCCAAGTACTGGAATTGCAGGCATGTGCCTCCACACCCAGCTTTTATTATTTTTTCATTGTTTAGTTATTCTTGATTCTTTGCATTTCCATATAGATTTCTAAACCAACTTGTCAATTTCTCCCCCCCCAAAAAAAACCTCCTAGAATTTTAATTGTGTATACAATGTATCAACATATTAGTTTGGGAAGACTTGACATATTAATGTTAATTTAGAGTCATGTCAAGATATTTTTAATAAATGGTTCTAGAACAACTGTATACCCACATGACTGTTTTTTTTCAATTTTGCCTCATCTACTATGAAAATATATAATATTTCCCTACTATCCTCCTTCATTGTAATTCAGAACCTTTTCTAGGGCTGTCATTTCATTATGAGGGTATTTATTGCGTCTCCTGGTGGAAGAAACAAGTCATGTAATGCAAAGATTCCTGATTGTTATTTGAATACTGGGGAAAAATTACTTCTATTCTGACCCTATTCCATATCCTTAAATTTATTTGATATGATTACACATTTAAATGTGAAGCCTAAAACCATATAGCTCTTGAAGAATATATAAAAGAGTAATATTTTTACTCTGTAGAAGGCAAAGATTCTTTTAGATTGAACGCCTAACGTAAGTGCTAACCATAATAAGAACTAAAAATCAGATAAATTGAAGATAATCAAAATGTAAAATATCTGATCATCAAAACACACCATTAAGAAAATGAATAGGCAAACCACCACCTGGAAGGAAATATTCAAAATACACATTGGACAAATTAATTGCATCAAGAATATAGAAAGGGCTCCTAAAAATCAATAATAAAAAACAAACAATCTAATTAAAAATGTGCAAAAGTATTGAAGAGTCAATTTACTAAGGAAGATATATGAATGGCCAGTAAGCATATAAATAGGCGCTTAATATCATTAGTCATCATGGAAATGCAAATTGAAAACCAAAAGAAGAATGCAAATTAAAACCTCAATAAGGCTCCATTTTATTCCTACTAGCATGGTTAAGATTAAAGAAAAAATATAAAATGAGGATGTGGAGTAACTAATCTCATATGCTCTGGGAGCATTAAAATAATGCAACCATTTTTGAGAACTGTTTGGTTGTTTCTTATAAAATTAAATATTCTTCTATCCTAGAGAGTAGCTTTATGTTTTATCTCTGTCTCCTATTATTATCCAGGCAACCCAGGTCCTTGTTCAAAGCCATAGATGTAGATTAACCTGGCTGTATCTTTTATGACCAGGAACTGATTAATGTGCCTCTCTTTTTGAAGAGTTCCCGGGCTTCTGTTAAGATTATGGAGGGGAGACATTAAGACCCAACCCTTGAGTCATCCTAAAATAATTTGCTCAGTATCTACCTATTTGAGGATCCAGGAACTAAGGTGATTCTCAACATGAGGTAGACTGATTCCCATCTTACTTTGAACTGTAGTTCAGGAAGACTCCTATTCTTTATTCACTATTGCCATAAGGGTCAGGACCAATCAGGTGAACACTGCAGAGAATAGGTAGACTTTTAAAAATTGGAGAAGATACAGGTAGAAGAAGGAGGACCAGAAGAGTAAGGAAAAAAGGAGGTAAAAGAAGAAAAGGTCCAATTTGGCCTGGTAGGCAACTATTCATGTACTCTAATAATCTATTAATGGCATAAAACAAAAGAAAAGGAAAAGAGGCAGTCCAATTAGTACTTGGCCTAATTTATACTTGTACTGTGATCTGCTGAATTGAGTACAGAGTATTTTCCTGCAGAATTCCCATATCTGTAATTGTGCCACTTACTTTTTATTTTTTCTTCATCATGACTTCCACTGGTCCCTGTAAAGCTTCATTTTTTTGGTTTCTGATTACCTTTCCAATTTACCAATGTCATTTTGAATTCAAATACCATCCTCCAGAGTGCTGCCCTCCCTGAACTTTCCCTGGTTTCATTTGCAAATTTGGGAATAAACTCTCTATTACCATTTCATGGTCGGAAATATTAAGTATGCCGTTTGAAATGCATAATAAAATCCCCTAAACAATTTCAAGACTCCACAAACATTAAGAATAATCAAAGGCATAGTGTCCTCATGATTTATGTTTTAGAAATTTTTATTTTGCACTACGACATCAAACCCTGATAGTCTAAATCATTATATACTCTTTGTTATAAAGAATTCTGATAACCAGATCAAAGCGTCCACTCAGTGTTGCTCCAGTGTAAAGCCAAGGTTAGATAGCTAAAATTATTTGATAATTAGTGAATAAGAGTAGAACTATACTTTCAAACCATATTTTCTCAGAGATGTTTTTTAAATATATTATCAAAATTGCCGAGCTAATATTTTACTTTATTGCAACATGTAAACAGTTTTATGAATTATACCACATTTGAAACATGTGAGACATTCTAGTTTACATCTGATGTTTAAAATATTTTTCTCCATGAGGAACAGGTGTCTACTGCACTTACACTAGCAGATCCATTTGTTGAATCTGACAGCTGTATTAAGATTATCCCATTCACCTTAAATTTTGTAGTGATGTACAGAGAGGTTTTTTTCCTTTAGTTTTGCCCCATCTGCTGTGAAAACCATACTATTTCCCTACTCTCCCCCTTCAATCTAGTTCATAATCTTTTTAAGGACTGTCTTATCATATGGGTCTGGTGTCTTCTGGTTTAAGAAACAAGTCATGTGATGCCAAGATTCCTAATCATTATTTCTAGTTGGCTAAAAAAAAGGCTGTACAACTTGTTCAATCTGAAGTCTCTGACCACCTTTTTTTAATAAAACAGATGTGCTGAACATTTTCTAAATTCTCTTCTATTCATGAAATATGTTCCTTGATTCATTAACCATCATTATCCTGCTTTTCAAAAATGCAATGAAGTATTAGTCCTCAATACACAAAATACTACTAGAACATTACTCAATACCAATAAAGAAGATATATGGAAGGTCTGACACTCTTTCAGATAATAATCATAGTAGTAATGGTTACCGTTCATTGAATGTTATCTGCCAGACACTACTCTAAGTGACTTACACATTCATTTAATCATCAACGTTAAACCCAGATTATAAAACAGACATTTGAGAAGAGAAAAGTAAATTGCTTTCCCAGTAAGTAGGTGACAGAGGTGAGGGCTGAATTTCGCCCTCTGAGGCTAGAGTTCATGGGCTGCACCAACACACACTCCACCTTTTGATGTAGTAGGCTGTCAATCTTAACCTGGGAAAGGTAACTTTTTGATATCTTAAAGCTGAGAGAGCAAGGAGCCGATGTTAAGCAAAGATTTTTAACATCACTTCAATCTAAAAGTGTAAGCAGCACATTGAAGTTTGTGAGGAAAGTTGGGCTCATTGGAGGCAGGGAGGGCTGGGAGTGTCCAGGAAGAAGTATTTATGTCCATCTCCTCATAAGACATGCAATTATCATGTGGCACATGAGGATATAGATGAAGCTATCATTTCATGACTCTAGTAAATTACGCCCTGATTTTGAAAACATCTGTGTGATCTTTTAGCCACAGTGGGAAATGGTATAAATGAGAGAAAATGAAAGAAATATCAATGTTCCCTATAAAAAGGTGAGAACACCTGCTCCTCTCTTATTTTTGTTAAACATAATTTTAATTGTCTCATAAATTAATTTTAAATGTAAATTTAATTACCATTGAAGAGTGCCATAGAATGAATGTTTGTGTCTCCCAAAATTGGTGTGTTGAAATCCTAATGTCTCGTGTGATGGTATTGTGGGGCCGTGGGATAAAACTAGGTCATAAGGGCAAAAATCCTCATGAATGAGATTAGCGCCTCTTCCACCATGTGGGATACGTTGAGAAGATGGCAGTTTGCAACCTAGAAGGGGGCCCTCACCAGAACCCGACCATGCTGGCAACTCAGATCTCAGACTCGGCGTCTAGAACTGTGAGAAATAAATTTTGGTTATTTGTATGCCACCAAGTATGTGGTACTTTGCTATAGCTATCTGCATGGGCTAAAAACAACAGATATACCCAACTAAACAGTTTCCCTTCAGTAAGATAGTTAGGTTCTTTTAGTTTTTAATCATTATAGATAATGAGGTAATGAATACCTTTATATATGGATCTTTATCTATAGGTCCTTTGGTTGGGTTTGTTAGAAATACACTTAGGTGATTAAAGATTATCTCCCTTTCTAGGGCTCTTATATATTTTGAAAAGTGCTCTTTTTTGAGCAGTGGTTCAATTTTTTTTTCTGCTGAAAATGAGACAGTGACTATGGAAATAGCATGAGGAGCAATCTAGGTTCAAGGGCCCTATGATGACTTTCAAATGTTACTTGGCATAGGAAAGTTATTTCCCACTGACTTTTCAAAGTACAATTCAATGACCATGCTCCTTGTGTTTTTGCCAGGAAGATTACCTGTGGTAACCCAATATAAAACTTTAAACAAACATCTGAGAAGTCTATTATTCCTGGCTGATCACTGAAATCATATCTCAGATAGTTTGATATAGGAATTACTTATGTTCTTACTTTATGTATCTGCTGGAAATTTGACCAAGAATTTCATATCTGCTGGGTAAATATAGAAAGTGCTTTTTGTCAATACTGCCCAGTATTCTTTCTTATCTTTTTTGGGAGCCTCAGACTAGAAAATATCATCTCATACAATGTACACATTTATAATTGGATGAAGTTATGCTGCTTCATAGATTAGAAATGAAATAATGAGTCAAGTTAATTCAGATGTGACTTATTTATATACAAAGGAGTTATTATGTAATGAATGTTTATATTTCTTCCCAATTTCTACCTTGAAGCCCTAACTTCCTTGTGGTTGCATTTGGAGATGAGGCATTTCAGAAAGTAATTAAAGTTAAATGAGCTCATGAGGGTGGGGCCCTATCTGATAAGATTAGTGTTTTTATAAGAAAAGATAACAAAGTTTTCTCTCATTCTCTCTCTATTTCCCTCTCTGTTTCTCTTTCTCCTTTCACACACAAACTCAGGAAAGGCCATATGAAGACATAACAAAAGGTGGCCATCTATAAGCAAGGGAGTGGGCCCTCACCAGAAACTAAATTAGCTGCCACCTTGACCATGGACTTTTACCCTCCAGAACTGTAAGAAGATAAATTTCTGTTGTCGAAGCCACCCAGGCTGTGGCATTTTGCTATTGCTAGCCTCTCAGATGAATATGGGAAGTTCCATAACAGAGGAAAGATTCTTTGATTCAGTTAGAGCTATGGTTATTTAAAGTCCATGATTATTTTATATTCATTACATCCTTATATACGGCTAATACATAGCTTTGTATTGTTTTATAACTATTTTAAGAGGGCCTTTATTTTTTTGTTCGTGAGTAGTGAATACAAGGAAAGAAATTAACACTTATTGGACAATTAACATGTGCCAGGCACCATTTCACATGTGTTTTCTCATTTAATCCTTAGAAACATCTTGCAACGTAAGTATTATTATTCCAATAAATTTAGTTAAGAGATGAAATAACTCACTCCCACAATCACTTAGCTTTTTAATTGGCAGATTTGGAATTTAAACCCATCATTTTTTTCCCTACAAAGACATAGGCCTTCTACTACATAACATTCAGGATCCGATCAAAAACCAGAAATCACTCTGGTATTTCAAATGGAGAGAATTGATTATACTGCGAATAAAAGAGCTGAAATGTCAAATAGAAGATAGTTAACACTGCCTAGAAAGTAACATGATCAAGAAATAGCTTCTACCCTGGAGCTGGAGGGACTAGGGGATTAGATGGTATTTCATGGGGCCCAGGAGTAGAACTCCCAGTGGAAACTGGAAGTTTTCCCTTCCTGTTTCATGGCAGGTGAAACCAAGGAGAAGTTGTCCAATGGGAGCTACAGCTGCTGTCCCACATACTGCTCAAAACAAAAAGAGACATAAAGGATTACGCTGGCTTTTCCTCTCCTGCTTTCCAGTCTTCTGTGAATCAGTGCCTCTCCTTAACTAAACCTCCAGGAAGCCAGAAAGCAAAGGGCTCAGGAAATATGCTGAAGAATAGGGTGGACAAAGAGCAAGTATTGAATCTTGGAGCAAATAAGCAAGTGGCTGGGGTAGACTATGTCCTGTTGCCATCTAAGGAGCAGCAACTCCCTGATCCTATATGGAATTTGCATTTCTCCATAATCCCAGTAAGTGTTGTGCTGGCATTTGTGTCTTTACACCTGAAAGGGCCTCACTACTTATTTAGATTTTCATTTTATATCTTATAAAACTGTGACTCAAATAGAAGAATGTACTTATTAAAAGTCAAAGAGCAAGTAAATAGTAGAGTCAGGGTGAAATTCAGGAATCCTAAAACCAAGTCCAGCACACTTCCCATTTCACCATAAAGTGCTCCACTCACACTTTTCAAATTAAATTGACCTAAACTGATTCAACTGAGGTGACTTTGGTGAGAGAAAAATGACAAGTGTTTGAAAGCCCCGCAACGTGTTACTGGTATAGTACCATACAGAATGGGTCTGCTCAAGCCATTGTATTAAGATCTTTTTTTTTTTTACCATGAATGACTGTTCCTCTTTCCCTCTATCTATATTATAATTTTCTCTTTCTACCAGTGGAAACATAGAACTTATCTTTACCTCATTTTGAGTTACTGCCTGATTTGCCAAAACATTTATACTCTAAAACTAGTAACCATCAAAATTATGACTATAAACTGGGAGTCACTCCATGAGCAAATTATGTGTAGACAGCATTGTAGGGTTATTTTTTTTCCTTAAATGAATATGACTTGAGCATTGCCCTTGGAGGATCTTCATCTGAGACTAATCCCCTCCACCCCCATAACTTAGGGTGATAATCAAAGAAAATCTCTTTAACCCAAGGGATAAATATATTTATTTTGCCTCATAAAAATTCATTACAGCTTCGCACATTCCTGTTCTATTTCTCAGTAAATATAAAAGAGGAAAGTGGATTTCTGTTTTCTCAGAATTTGCCCTGGACGGAGGAAAAGAAAGGCAGGCAGATGAAAGTTTATTCTGATCGTTTCTTTTGTGTTCTCCTAGCCCACCAGGACACAACATCCCATACTGGAGAATGTTAACTATCTTAGCTATGGAACTCTAAACAGTTTTTCCCCCTGTGCTATAACTGGGTACATTAAAATAAATTCCAATCTTTCAAGACTTCTTTCCAACTTCTCTCTCTGTCTCCACTGGCTTCATATATTGCTATCAATTCTGTCCTCTAATTATAGTGCAGAACTATAGATAAGCTTGGGAAACAATCATGCCAGGTTCATTATGCAACTTTGTTTTAAAGTTCCCATTTCTTCTCCCTTCCAGCAGACTCTCCTCCACCTTCTTAGTTGTTCTTTTCCTTCCTGTGTATCAGCACAGCACCTTTTCTGTCATTGACAAAGAACCAGTAGCTCTTTCTCTTGTCCTTGGCTTCAGGAATCTCAGTCTCTCCATTTACTATCAGGTATGTAGACTCAACTCTCCAACCCTTTCTCACAGTAAATAGTGGCAACAATCCATTTCTATGCTGAAATAGAACTGTTTGCCTAAATGGAGCGAGTCTGTTAGTCTCCATGTTGTCCTTCCCATGAGTTCCTAGTCATAGCATGATGTATGTGAGTGGCAACTCCACAAAGTCATGCAGGGAACAACCATTTGCATGGACAAGAGTGACAATGTCCATTCTCCAGAGTTGTACAAAAGGACTGCTTTGCAAGGGTACAAACGATTTACTCTGAGTCCATTTAGAATATGAACCAGATTCAGTTAAGCTTTGTTCAGATTACAGGACAGTTTTAGCTGAGATCCCTCCATCTATATGCCAATATGTAATGTTGAATTGTGGAAAGGTCCAGGTCCCTTTAACCTGACTTCTTAGAAAGTCTGCATTTTCTCACTGCATCTAACTTCTCTCTCCCAATGTCACAGACGAGCATCCTTTAGCAGCTAGTCGTAAGTATCTTCTCTTTGTCTCTAGCTCCCACTGGGTTCACCTTCTGTCCATTATTCCCACCACATACAAACACATATTATGCCCAGAAAGATACAGAATTCCCTCTAATCAGTTATTTGTTAAACATTGCTCATATAAATAATTATATAATAGTGATGAGATTAACCCAAACATATATACATATGAAAATCAGATGCTACCATTTACCAAAGTTTATTTTTATGAGAAACCATAGGAGCAATTTTTATTACAAAGTATCTATCCTTTAAATTATTAATAGAGAGCTTAGACTACATTAACTACTCAGGTCCCATGAACACCTGCTTGTGTTGAAAACAATTATAATTATTCTCTTTTCAGAAAAAAAACAAAGAAATAACTAGCATTCATCTTTGAGATAGTTCATTCAGAACAATTCACAGTGTTATGCATTATCCTGCCCTTTCTCTCTGCCTTTTCAATAAGATCACGGAGTATAAAGACTACAGGGAATAGTTGGGCCTACCCCACCCTAAAGGAGGTTCTTAGGTCTGGAGTGATTGACCATAATTCATAGTCACATGGCTAGTTAATAGCAGAGTGAGTTTTACAGCTCAGTGATTTTGAATTCCCACAATATTATGTTATTTGCCTTTCAAAATAGATGTAAACTAAGAAATGCTCCTTTTAGTTTCTTGACCTGACAAAAATTCAATTAAACAGAGACTTGTAATAATAGCCCATTTTCTCTTCTGTTTTGAAAGCTTCGTTTGCTGGCACTTGTGTGGGCCATGGATCAACCTGTGGAATCAGAAATAGGTCTCCATAATAAGTCTTCTCAGTATCATTGCAATCTCCTGGATAATAATGATCTATCTAATCTCCCTACTAGTGGCTTCTTCAGTTCTGCAGAAATCAACAAAACTGGCACATTCCTAAAGCTCATGAGCAACACCTGTAGAATTCCTTAGCACTCTCCATACATGTCATGGCTTATCTAATTCAAATTTTATTTTTTGGTTGGACATCAATGCTGTTAGTGATTTTTACCTTTATCCATCATCTTCTTGAAAAGGTTTTTTTATATATTTTGAGGAGGTGTGTAGGGGGATAACATTCATAATGATGTGATTGTGATTTTAATACATTAGTAGAAAACAACTAAGGTGTACTTCAATAAAGAGGTTAGACAGAGAATGAGGTTCACTCATTAACCATGCAACTCATTATTGTTGGTCAATTTGTATCATAAATTTCTACCTCAACAATGTTAAAGCATTTGCTACATCAAAGATTTCCATGTTGATTTGTGAATTGCTAAAATTGCAATGGTTAAATTCTATAATCCATTGTTAATACATCTTTGCGTCCACCTGACACAACCACATCTAGAGTTTTCCCACAACTTTCCTTTGTGACTGAGAGAAAAGGAACTTCCAACTCCAGGCCTCTGCCCCAGTCATGCCATTTATGACCTAAAGCAACAGTAAGAAAATTCTCTTTTCCTAGATTTAGCTGTTCTTCCTTATTCTGGGGTTCTTAAAAAAAAAGAAAAGAAAAAACAACAGGAAGGAAAAAAGAAAAAAGAAACCTACAGTGGGGAAGCCTGAAGCTGCAACACAAATAATGATTATTCCTGTCAAGGTTTAGCTGTGGTTGCTAAGTTACTAGCCTGCTCTGAAAAACCTTGAAGTATGGGACACATTAGGAGCTCGTTAGGTCCCAGTGACTTGCGGTAAATGTACAATTTGTCTCTGTGCTAAACACACTTCAAAAATAACAATAAAGAAAAAAAACCCACATGGCTTAAAATTTGTGACCTTTCTCTTTCTTGTTTCGTTTCTTCTCTCCTTCACCCAACATCTCCTAATCTGATGTTATTAAAAAAGCAGCACTATTGTAAAAATAAGCAGAGGCATTTTGCAAAGGACTGGAATGAGATGTATTAGCTTAACGCCTTTGGCATTTAATGAGGGTGTTCACAGATAGAACTGCATGAAAGGTCGGGGAAAACTAAAAGAAGGTTCTATTATAATTGTTTACAATGCAAGCTTCAGGGCCATCAGCTCACTTTCAGAGAGCACCTGTAGTGTGTGTTCCAGGCTGCAAAACATTGCCTGAACAGAAGCCACTTGGCTGTTTTATCTTAAACTTGGATTCATTTTCTGCTTATACCATTTACCTCATTTGTCCAGTTTACAGATCTTCGAATCAACCTAATGACTTCCAATTGCAATTCAAAATTACAATGTATGGGGGATACCACGTTCTTTACAGCCCAAACTTGGTTGCAGTTTTAGTTGATAAACCATCTCCATTCCCATGGGTAGTTGGGCTTCCCTTGCTCCTTTCAGTTCCAGCACGCATGTTACCACTCACACTATTAGTGCTTCTTGCTGCTGGTTGTGACTTCTTAAAGTGTTGAAAAGACGAAATGTGTTAGAGATAACAAACTAGTGGAGAAAGTGGGGTTGGGAGAAAAGGGAATAGGAGAAAGCAAGAAAAGCAAAGAAAAAGAGTGGGTGCCAGAATAGAGAAGAGAAACAGGAAGTGCCAGAGGATATCTTCAGAAAATCTCTAACTGTTGCAAAACTAGCAAATTGCAAAAATAGAAAGTCGCCAGTGTGTGGGTGTTCCTGTGACTACACAAATAATCATAACAAGACTCCGGTAGCACTTGGGAAGTGGACTCTATGACCTGACTGTAAAGCTTGCAAAGAAGAATCGGTCACATTTCCTGCACCAACTTCATAAATCTATATTAATCTTAAACTGTGTTGGCCTGCAATCTGAGATAAAAGATACCATTTGGCTCTTAGAAAACTTCATAAGATGCTTAGATCTAAGCTGCTTCAAAAGGAAAATCGTTTTTGCTCTTGTGCCAATAATTAATCGGAATTCATATGGCATTAAAAAATCTCAAATCAAAAATAATGCTAGATGACATTCTGTCTTCATTATCTTCACACATATACACATGCATATATACATGCATACATGCAGCTTTTTCTCAATAAAGGTAACTTTCTAAGAGGCTGCTGTACATAGTCATTGAAATCACTTTGCTTCTCTAGTTGGACCAAAATAAAGCTCTGGATTCTCTCGCAGCATCTTTGTCATTCTCTTCAGACATTCAGATTCCAAATTATCTCTCCTATTGCCCTACTGTTCTTTGAAAAGCATGTCTTCATCCGTGACATGTTTTTATATTAACCAAAGTTTCCAATGACAAAAAAGAAACTCCACATCAATTTTCTATTCTAACATTTAGTGAGGAAAACACAAAGCTAAACTAAACTGAATGCAGTTTTTCTTTGGTATCTATGAGGGATTTATTTCAGTACTTTACCAGGAATCCAGGATTTGGGTATCCATGGATCCTCAAGTCCCTTATATAAAATGGCATATTTGCATAAAATCAGTGTACTTCCTCTTATGTACTTTAAATCATCTTTAAATTACTTATAATATCTAGTACAATACAAATGCTAGGAAAATAGTTGTTACACTGTATTTGCGGAATAATGACAAGAAAATGGTCTGTACACACTCAGAACAGACATGATTTTTCCCCAGATATTTTCAGTTGTAGTTAGTTGAATGCATGGAAGCAGAGTCCATACTAAGATATGAAAAGCCCACTGTACATACTTTAGATGGCTGAAAATGCCATATACCATCAAGAAAAAACTTAATTTCCTTCTCACTTTTTCAGCTACATCTGTTGTTACAGTGCAGCATTTTTATAAGTTGTGTTTTATTATTGGTCTTGGAATTCATTAATAATTATAGTGAACTGGATTGATTTACTATATTTGGCTATCCAACACATGCCACATTCTGTTAATAGGTGCTGTGGCATAGCCACAGATGTAGACATGAATCTTAGGTTTGCCAATCAGTGACTACTATTCAAGCAAGACCACTCAGAATTTCTTCTCGGAATGTATCTTGGTCAACACTCTCACTGATATAATCCAAAATGACTGACCACACAACTTAGAGGAAGGAAAATTTATTTGCTCACAATTTTTTGGAGGTTCTGGGTCTAGTCCATGTGAGGCCAGGTTCTACGTATCTCAGGGCATGGTGATGGGAAGTGGAGAGAGGGAGAGTACACAGGCTCTACTCTTCATATCACTGAGGTGGAAAGCAGAGAGAGAGCAGGGGGAGGAGAGGACCTTATATAATCCCCAGGGCCACACCCCCAGAGGTCTCTCCTTAGCAACCAAACCCCACTTCCAACATTGTTACCTTTATCCATGAGGGCTAGGGGGACATTCTAAATCCAAACCATTACACTCTGCCTCTGAGCCCCTAAACCTCATGACCACCTTACATGGCAAAATTCATTTAGTCCATCTCCAAGAGTTCCCACAGTCTTAACAGTTCCAGCATCACACAAAAGTTCAAAGTCCAAAATCTCCTCTGAGATTCAAGGTAAATGCTTGGCTCTGAGCCCCTGTAAAAACAGAAAGCAAGTTACATACATCCAATGTACAATGGCACAGAGCAAATATTTGCATTCTAAAAGGGAGAAATAGAGTCATTAAAAAAAGGAATGGGACCAAAACAATATTGAAATCCAGCAGGGCAAGCATTTGATCCTGCAGCTCCATTTCTGGCATCCAGGGTACATGGTGGTGAGATGGGATCTCCAAGAGACCTTAGCAGTCTTGCTCCTGTGGTCTGATTGATTGCAACAGGCAATGTACTTGCTCTTCAAGTCTGGTTCCATAGCTTGCAGTCTTTCCTCATGGTCATTCCACATTTCTGGCATTTCTAAATTGCAGGGGGTTTTCTTGCAAACTTGGCTTCACTCTCACAGCTTCACAAATTGCCCAATTTGGGACTGTTTGCTGGGATTCTGACCTTGCCACACATTGCCTGACTTTCCATGACTTTATTTGAAATCTGGGGTTAAGACTCCTTGACCCCATTTTTCCAGCAAAGCCAGCATTACCTATAGGCAGGAAAGGTAGTCATGCCCTTTTCAATCATTGCTGTTGGGCCCTTTTCAATCAAAGCCACTGGGCTCACCTCCATCATGACCATGGCTGAGCCCATCAGAATCATGAGTGGCACTGGGCCTGCCTCCATTAAGGCCACAGGTAAGGAATCTGAGTGCCTTTATTGAAGATGGCTGCCTTTATTTCCATGGTTACAAACTGCCCTGACCTCATTCCTTTCTTTGTTCCTATGCAAAATATTCAATATCTCTTCAGCCATCTTACTTTCTTTCATAGCGCTATCTCTCTGGGCCTCAACTTTACGCATGCCTTTCTGGCCAATCTGCAAATCTATAAAGTCTCTATGCTGTGCTTTCTGTCCCTGAAATTCAGAGTACAATCTGCTGATCATGGACATCAATATCCATAATGTAGTTTGGATACTTTGGTGTTTTGAGATTTTCTCTGCCAGTTTAATCAGTCCATCAGTCCATCATCTTTAAATTTAGCCTCACATAAAGTTTCAGGACCCAGGCAAACTGTAGCACGTGCAGTCTCTACTCCATTTTCCTATGGAATCCTCTTTGCCCTCCAAAATCTCTTGAGTACAGTCTCTACCATCTGCCTTTCTATCAGCATTCTGGTCCTTCCAACTTCCTCTCATAAACCAGTTCCAAAGACTCACAAAACACATGGTCAGATTTAGATATAGCAGTGAACACACTTCTCTGATACCAATTTCTGTCTTGGTCAACATTCTCAATCTTATAATCCCAGATGACTGACCACACAACTTACAGGAAGGAAGATTTATTTGCTCACAATTTTTTTTAGATTCTGGGTTTAGTCCATATGAGGCCACTGTTTATATATCTCGGGGCATGGTGGTGGGAACCCAAGAGAGGGAGAGCAGACAGGCTCTGCTCCTTACATCATGGAGGCTGGAAGCAGAAAGTGAGCAGGGGGAGGAGGAAGGATATATAATCTCCAAGGCTGCACCCCCAAGGACCCCTCCTTAGCAACCAAGTCCTGCTTCCAACATTGCTATCTTGTATTCGTGAGGGCTGGGGGGACATTATAAATTCAAACCATTACAGCATGGTACATGTTTCTGAACATGCCTTTCCAGCTTCCCAGATGTAGCTAACTGCTTTTCCCTCTGTGTTTGCAGTTATAGATAGATATAGAGATACAGCTACAGACACACACCTTTATGGTAAAATATCTCCACAGTATATTTTGGAGCCATCCCAATGGGCTGAAATATACTATGTGACCCAATAAATCTTTCTGCCTCAAGGTTTTGTATGTTGGGTATTTAGATCACAGCAGTGAGAAGCTGACTGAAACAAGGGCTTAGACTGTTTTTTTCTTATTTATCTACATTCATTTCCTGAGTGATCTCATTTGGGTTATATCTATAGAAATGCTACTTTAAAATGTATATCATCAGCAGTAAATTCTTCCTTGAATTCTAGGTGTGGTTATCCCACTAAAAATTCTTTTTCACTTGGACTTTCCAAGCTGCATATCTCCTTAGTCTTCCTTGGGTATTCTGAATGGCAACTTCATTCTTTCAGTTGCTCAGTCCAAAACCTCTGAAACAAACTTGGCTCCTCTGTTTCTTTTATACCTGTGTTCTATCGACCAGCAGATCCTACATTCCCTACCTCAAAATGCATCCAGAAGCCAACCTCTTCCTATCACTCTATTGTTACCATCCTGCTGCCAAACACTGGTATATTCTCTTTCCTGGACTATTGCAATAACCAAAACTGTAACTATTCTCTTTGCCATTCTCTATAGTCTTTTTCCACATAGCAAAAAGATGATCTTTTAAAAAATTAAGTCAGATAATGTTACATTTCTGCTAAAAACCCTTCAGTGACATCCCATCCTGCTCAGAGTAGAAGCTGAACTCCTTACCACAGCTTAGATCCCTTTATGATATTATTCCAGCCCCAGGTCTGACTTGATCTCCTACACGCTTCTTCTTATTGCCTCTGTTCCCACCGTTAAGGCTTACATCTTATTTCTCAAACATTCCAGACTTCTTCCTACCTCATTGACTTGGTACTTACTGTTCCTTCCACATGAAGAGTCTATTTCTAGACTGCTTTAGAACTCCCATTCAGCTCATTCATGTCTCTGCTCCATGCCACTGTATGAGAGAAGCTTTGTGTGATGACCTTCTCTAAAAAGTCATTCTCCCTTTATCTAACCTGCTTTATTTACATTATAGCACCCATGAAAGTCTGTTATCTATCTATATAAATATACATATACTTATATATATATTACTTGTATGTAACACTTATATTATTTGTTTATTATCTAACCCAAGATTCTCAGTCTAGGCACTATTAAAATTTTGAGCTGGATAATTCTGTCATGGTGGCTTTCCTATGTATTGTAAGATATTTGCATTGTCTCTTGCTCTACTCACTGGATGCCAGTAGAATGAGTTGTGATAATTAAACATGTCTCTAGACATTGACAAAAGCCCCCTGGGGAGGGGGCAAAATCACTCCTAGTTGAGAACCACTGGTATAAATCTAAGTGTACATTTCAAGAAAGTGAGGGCTTTGTATCTCTGTTGTCAATTGTTATATAACCAATACACAGCAAGTACTCAAAAATACTCATTAAGTAAATGAAAGCATGGATTCTGTGAGTTAGCCCAATTATTTCCATTAATATGATACAATAAATTCCCTCTTTGCTTACCTTTAAAGTGGCTTTCTGTTTCTTATAAAGAGATTTGTTGGAATATTTGGAAAATATAAAGAAAATATGTAAACATAAAGAAATGAGTTTCACAATAACAAAGATCATTTATTTAAGATAGTAAGATTTTAATGTTAATGCACTAGAATAAATGTGGTCTTGGTAAATAGTTTTCAAAAGGGTAGGTATTTTTTGGAGTTAAAATAGCTGTTTCTCCAATGTGTTCTGTGCCAGGGCACAGAAATGCCACTCATTACACTTTTAATAGTAAAATAATTCTTTTGGTAATCTAATAAGCAGATGCTTCTTTGAGCACACACATTTAATTAACAACCCATCTTCCACCTGTTGTCTAACCCTGTATTGAAACACTGATATAGCACAGTCCTTCTGCAGTGATCGCTGGAGATACACACATGACCAAATTAGCATCTTTGCTTTTGAGGTATTCATAGTTTATTGAAGGATACACACATGTAAAGAGATAGTTATAAGAAACAGTGGGGATGTTTTACATAAATGCATGTGTCTATAGATGTGTCTCTATACCTGTCTACAACTGCAAACACAGAGGACAGAGCCTCTGGGAATCTGGAAAGGCATGTTCAGAAACGTGACATTTGCCCTGGGGTTTTGCACAATGAACAGGTGATTGATGAATAGGTGTTTACCTGATAGATAAAGGAATGAATACTATCCCTGGCAGAGAGAGCAGCATGTAAAAGGCTTAGAGGTATGATATAATTTGATATTTAAAGAGAATCCTGAGCGATTATGTGGCAGGCTTGCATAATGTGTAAGAAGGAGGCCTGGAAAAATAAAATGGTGAGATAAAGGTAGCCAGATCATAAAGTTCCTTATAAGTCCCATTGAGATATGTGCACTTTATCCTATATATGAGTTGTAACCCTCCCAGTTTTGTAGGGTTTTGTAGGGAAGGGTTACATGCCCAGACACGTACCTTGGAAGACCACTCTCGTCTCTGAGATTAACATATGGTGGTAGAAGACACAAAATTAAAATCGTTCCATTAATAGTCTACCATAATGTTCCATGGAAGGAAAATAAGGTATTGAACCTGACCAGGAACACTGGGCATTGGGAGATGAGTGTGGATTTGAGTAATATTTATATGTGTGAGTCCACAAGTCTGGGTGATTGATTGGAATGTAAAGAGGATAAGGAAAAGTAACCAATGTCCCTTAGGATCCTATCTTGGGCAGTTTGGGAATAGAAGAACTGTTGTGGCAGGGATCACAAGGAGAAAGAGAGCAATAGCCTGCCCATGAGATCCCTTCAGGATCAGAGCAAGCCTCAGTGTTCATATTCTTTCCTAGTTGCTATGAATAATGATTGGGTTTATTCAGATGGGAAATTCAGGTGGAGCAGGAAAAATATTAAACATCTGGAGTATCTCTGTACCAATGTCATATTTTTAAAAGACAGTTTTCTTTGAAATCTGGATGCTGAAATTACAAAGCAGAGTCTTAAAATATCAGCTGTCTTTGGCTGCATCCTTTTAAAGAGATGACTCCCGGCTTTCCATGTTTATGAACTCCTTCATGGACAGTCACGGCAACTTATTTTTCTGGCTTCAGCCCATCTCTATGAGTTCTCCACTTTTATGTGCATCTCACTCAAAACAAATTATATGTGTGACTTGGCAAGTCTTAGGTTTGTGCCTGTTAGTGAGTGAACACTGCCACCTAGCATCCGAAGGGAATCTTATTTTGCCTTCCTAAAGAATCTCCCTCTCCTCCAAACCCCAGTGCCAGAGCTCCTGCCTTGAAAAGAGCTTGTTTACGATTAATTAGCAGTGCAGGTGAAGAGCTTCTCACTTTTACATCAACATTTCAGCGTGCGGTGCTAAATGTTTGGAGTGTCCATCGCTGGAAAGTGCCAGAGAGAAGTCAGGACAGCTGTGTGTTTGTGTGTATGCTCTTCCACTTCAGATATGGAGAGAAGGAAAGAGAGGGAGGCTGCAGAGGGAAAGAAAACATACAACTGGACCTGCATGGGAGGCAGCTTCAAATCACCAAAGAATGTGATGGAGGGGCAAAGAGGGGAGAGTGGGAGGGAGGAAGTGGTACAGGCAGGAAAGAAAATGTAAATATATGAGTCATCAAAGGAAGAAGAACATATTCACATTTTTACTTCTTTCTCCTCTTCCTCCTGCTCCTCTTCTTCCTTCCTCCCCACCCCTCTCTCCTTCCCCCCCTCTGTCTCCTGAATAGTCTTTCTGCAGCTTGCTAGCCTTACTGCTTAGAACTGGCAGTTCTTGGTCAAGACCTGAGGGTTTTTCTTTTTTTTTTTTTCTGATGTGCATTTCTTGGGGTTGCTGATGGGATTTGTGTGCTTCATTCCTTTGCACGTGTATAATGCATGAGTGGGAGCTAGCCAGGAATCCAGGTTCTGTTATTATTAAACATGTCTGAAGGAACTCGAGGTTCTGAACTCCAAGCTAAAAGTACCTGTTCTCAGAGTGTTAGAGAGATCACAGAAATATGCCTCTTGTGCCTCTAAGTGTCTTTGCAAAGGCTTTTCAAAAAGCAGATCTTACACCGTACTCAGAGCTGGGTTTGAGAATACTATTTCTCTCTACTGCCCTCTGCCATGACAGTTTGATGTTCAAAAATCTTTAAAGGTTTGCTTTAGGGAAATGTTTATACATCAGAAACAAAGTGTCACGGTCCTGATTCCTACTGCATTTTCTTACCAGGAACAACCCTACACCCAATTCCTAATTTATCACTCTGACTTTTCCATCCTGGGTGGCTGCCTTTTTCCTTTTTACTGTTTTCCTTTCCACACTTCCTCCATTGTAAATAACCTACCACTCAATCATCTAGCATTCCTCTGTCCTGCTTCTCACGATGTGTGCATTTGTGAGTATGTATCTGTCTTTGTCTCAGGCACCTCTGAAGGAGGAGGAAGGTCTCTCCCAAAGACCTGATAATTGCCTCTGTAAGAGTCTAGTTGGGGACAAAATTCAGGTCCATCTATACTCCTGGCAATAGCTGTTCTCTACCCTGACTTTTTCTTCTCCTCCTGCTTGTACTATGCTTGGATCTTTCACCTGTCCCCAGGGGAATATTGTTTGTGTTGTTGTCTACCACACTAGCTCAGGGCTTGATTCTTCTCAAACTTGAGAAAGTCATTAACAGAATAAAGTTCAGAATAGTCTATTTCATCAGGCTGTTGTTCTATTTTCCACACACTGTTTTGTGCTTTGAAGAGGCTTCTGTGTATTTGTGTTAACTTTTTTTTCTTTTTTAATAGCACTTAATCAGGCTTCTGTCTTGGACAGAGATCAACCCCTCCTGTCCTTGTGGCAAGGAAGTACTCAGTAGTAGAAGTGTATGCCCTCACACTTATTGCCCTATTGTGTGACCTTAATCTTCCTGCATGAGAAGCAAGTCACTCTGCACACGGGCCTTCTTCCCATCACTGTAATCTCCATGCGAGCTTTTCACATGAGCTCAACCTCCTTTAACCAGGGCTGCAGCCAGACCAGCTGGCAGCAGTTACATCAGGCAGCCCAGCAGTAAGAATGAGAATCATTCATCTTCTTTCTTTCCACTGGCAGCCAAGGGGAAGCTGGGTGGAAAGGTTATGAATTACAGCATTTCCAAGGTAACCACAAAGAAAAGGAAGAAGGTTGGGGTGTTAGGAAGGTGCAGATAGAGCGACACAGATTAACATACGGCTCAGGGGTCTTTGCCTTTTTGTATGGCAATTCTATACTTGTGTAATTTATACTTTATACAGATGGATGTACTCCATGACTTTAGTCTGGTATTAGAGAAACTTGCTTTCTAAACAGTGCCATGTAAATTTAACCCCTGATCATGGATTTTTCAAAGAAATAGATTTTCAATGGGTTTTTTGAGAGTGTAACCTATTGATTTAAATTATAGCTTCAGATTTTTAAAGAGATTTTTATCATTTTGGATTTAAGGGGAGAAAATACAAGTAGTCTTCTCTTTCTTAGCCTACCCCCATTTTCTTAGAATTCTAAGCACCATGTGACTCCCTCAGTGCCTATGAAATACTCAGAAAATAAAATGTTTATAGCTGAGCACCACTCAGTGAAGTGTATGTCTCTTATGAAAAAAAAGATTGCTATGTGGAGCTGGATATTTACAAGAAACTCCAGAAGGAGGTCACACACTGGCACAAATCACTAGGACACAGAACTTTTTATATTGAGTTACTCCAATGAACCATTTAGAATTATTAAGACCTGAAGCCAATAGAGAAGTCATAGATAAAAGTTTCAAAGATTATTTTGTACATGATACTAATACCAACAGTTAATTTTCTACCTCATCTCCCCCACCTCATCCAGATCTAAGGGTCTGTTTTGAAACATTAGAATGGAGAGGACTTGTACTATTTATTTTAGTATAATCTTTTCTTATTTATTTGTTAAACTCTCTTAAAGAGGGCAGCTGTAAGCATAGGATGTAAAATTGGGTATAATTTAAACATCAGAGTTTAATAGTGGGTTCTTTCTTTAAGCCTCTTAATGCTTCTGAGCTTCCTTTTCCTAATCTATGAAATGGAATGAGTGTGCTTACAAATCCTTGGTTACAAATGAAATTATAGATATTTATGCTCTTTTCTGCAGTTTAGTTATGTTCCCACATCAACCTTATCCTGTATAACATATGCACATGTAGCACTTTTTTTAAATGCAGATGGCACAGTCTCCATAGTTATAGAATGAAGGTAGTATTTATCTCAGAATTTCTATAGCTTTGATTACCTAAATACACTAATGAAAAAATTGGGCTAAGAAAAAACAGTAACGACACAAGATATTCTCATAGTTATATTGGGTATCAAAGCTCCATAACATGTATTAACCAACCTTCAATTACTCATGGTAAGGCAAAAGGAAACTGGGTATAATTTTTTCTTAGATGTTTTAGTTCTTTGCCATGATGTTTGCAAAAGTTAATTTCTCTGAAAATAAGAAGATGTATCAGATTCAGTTTGTAAACCACTTCAGATATATATCTTCTTTGTTTTCTGGCTGGAATCAGAAGCCAATTATCCATGAGTCTCTCACATTTCTACAAGTACTGTGTGCAGAGTGGTACTCACTGTCTTTGGTCCAGCGATAGTGATAATATCTCCCTCCAGAGCAAAAGGTTGTTTTGTTTCGTATCTAGTATAATAAAGATAATGTCTTGCTGAGGACAAAGGTCAGGCAGGCTTACTGCCCATTATAGAAGATTTGAGTTCTCTACTCTGATTTATTCCCCTAAAATGCAACCTACTATATATTTACATGTAACCTGGCCCTTGTCAAGTCACCCTGTGGGAACTGGGGCTTAGGAAACTGCACAAATGATGATACCCTGGCTAATACCATTACTTTCAGTAATACAGTCTTTTCTCTTTCATCCTGGAATCTCAGATAGTCTGCCACCATCCCACAAAACTGAAACAGGCTGCTATGTTAGCTGGCAAGTAGAGTAAAATCTCAGACTCTTTACAGTTCTTGATAGGCAGCAGCTGGTACTCTTCCCTCAGTCCCTGATCCAGGTTTCTGTAGCTGCGACCCTTGCTATTACAGATTGATGAGCTCCATGTGGTGTTGAGTAAGAGCACACATTTTGCCAGCTTACTGTCTAGGCTGGACCTAGAGAGACAGCTGCATAGAGAGACTAGGTGACATGATCCAGAAGTGCAGGAAAGCTAATGCACCATGCAGCAAGATTTGTCAGAAGGCAGAGAGGGGACAGGGAAGGGGCCTACAGATAGATTCATCTCTCAGTCTCCCAGACAGACACCTGAGATGCTCTTGTCTCTTACAACCTTTCTAAAGATTGTTCATATGGCCATCTCACTAATGTCACTCTTCATATTTGTTCTGCTTCCTCTTCTTTGTTCCTTTTCATTCATTTCTGCTACCCTGGGATTAAATTCCTCAACAACCAGTAAGCTTGGACCACAGGTTTTGGTTTCTAAAGAATACTGGTTAAGGCAGAAGTTTAGGATATTCATAACTTAATGTCTAGAACTTTGCAATTCAAATAACTATGAAACTGTGTTAACAAAAAGCAAATGTGTGTACAAATTGGTTCGCTCTCCATGGGAGTTCTTTAAAGAAAAATCTGGTAGAGGTCAATTGACAATGCAGCCTTCTCTCCGACTAAGCAGCAGGGCCAGTCATAATAAACAGACTGTCATGCTAGTTTCCCTGTAATTAAGAGCACTGCCAAATAATATTCTTAGTTTATAACTCTCTGCAGCTTTAGAAATCAAGACTCGATGTAGTACATTATTATTATCATCATTATCATTATCACATTTTTTCTTAGAGTGTGACCAATGAAATACAGAGATAATATAGGCTGCTGACTTATTTGGAGGAAATCATTGATTCTGGATTCCAGGCAGATCCAGACAGCATGGTTTGGGGACTATATTTGTATTATCTTTGACATCGGTGAGATTTGAGAAGTAATGTCCCAGATGCAGGTCGTGTGAAGAGGGAAGAGAGAATCTGTACTATCCAGGGGTTAAAAGACTGATTTGATGTCTGATAGACATGGGTTCAAGTGCTGTTTTTACCATTTCCCAGCTGTCAGTTGGTATTTATCAAGCACCTTCATGTGTTGTTATGAGTTGAACTGTATTCCCCAAAGATTCATATGTTGAAATCTTAATCTCTTGTACCTCAGAATGTGATCTTATTTGGAAATAGGGCCATTTCAGACATAATTGGCCAAATTAGATGACTTCATTAGGGTGATCCCTAATCCAATATGACTATAGTTATTTTCCTTTACCTCTTAAAACTAACATTGCATGTTGCTTTCAAGTTTGGATGGCAAATACCTATGATGAGCAGTATTCATATGGAGGTTTTATTTTCTGTTTCAGTCCATGAAATGGGGGTGTGCCCATGTTTCCAGTGGGGACGTCTCTTCACCCCGCCTTGTTCCCTGCATTTCCTCACCCACACCCATGGCATTCAGAGTCTATTCTGTCCAGCGCCTCTTTTTCAGGGTAATTTGAGGGTTCTGAGTAACTTACCACAAGAAGCAGCTATAAAAGCTGCTCTTGGCAGGACAGGGAAGGACTGGGTTAGAGCCTGTGGGTGCCCCCAGCAACAGCCAGCTGCAGGAGGTCCAGCTTTGGATGATTGCAGGGAGACCCCATTAACGCCAACTTTAGTCCATAGAATAGTCTGCTGCTTTTATGGCTCTTAGGATATACTCCCCAGAAGGTCCTCCCCCCATCCTTGGTGTTGGCACAGAGCTGTGCCCAAGGAGAGATAAAGGGGCAACTTTTGGTCAGATTGGGGCTCTAGCTGCATGATCTCAGCCCAAACCTTAAGTCTCTGTGGGTAGGTGGAGAGGGAGCCAAGGAATGTGTTGTTAGGAGATAAAGGGGAAGAAATACCCCAATGCAAGGTCCCTAACCCCAGGTGACATCTGTCCTTTAGAGGATGGGGGAAGGAGCTTTAGGTGAAAAGGGGGAGCTTGTAGGTATTTGGGTCCTCAGCTCCCCAGCTTTGCCAATCACAGAAGTCTACATAGTGGAGGTGACACATGGAAGGTGCTAGAAAGGGGATGCAGGCCTTTCGGGTCTGCAATTGCCCTGGTATCCTTATATAAAGAGGTAATTTGGACACACAGATGCACACAGGGAGAATGCCTAATGAAAGCAAAGGCAGGCATCAGAATGATATTTCAGCAAATCAAGGAGTGACAGATTGCCAGAAATCTCCAGAAGCTAGGGGAGGCATAGAGCAGATTCATCCTCAGAGTCCTCCAAAGAAACCAAATTTACCAACCCCTTGAATTCTGCCTTATAAACCCAAGAAGTATAAGACAGTACATTTCTGTGTAAACTGCTCATCGTGTAATATTTTGTTAAGACATCCCTAGAAAACTAAACCTTGTGCTGTGTACCAAGCTAAAAAGCTAAGCATACAGAAGTGAACAAAATAAAGACACAGTGCCCGCTCTCATGGAACTTAGAACCTAATATGAGATAATAGACAAACCAATAATTCAAACATAAATTGTAATGTGTTAGGAAAGAAATAGAGAGTATGCTATAGGAGAAAATTGGTGATTCAGACTAGTGATAGCTTAGATAGGAAGGTCAGGATGGGGCTTTTCTCAGGATGCAACCTCCAAGCTAACACTTGAGGATCTTCCATTCAAAGTGGTTTAGGGTTGGGAGACTGAAAAGGAAGAGGTAGCATGTGTGAAGGCCCAGAGAACAATGAAAGTTTATAGAGTGCTGGGAAGTAAAACAGCAAAACACCTTTATCCTGGTGAGACAGGGAGAGGGCAAGAGGTGAGGTAGCAGAAGTACTCAGAGGCCATGTCCTGTAAACATCCAATTGGAAACCATTTAAAGATCTTAAGAAAGGAGTGACTGGGTCCTTTGCACATATAAAAGCCTCACTCTGGCTTTCTGGCTTGTATGCAGAGAACAGAAGGGGAAGATGAGAAGGAAAGTGGGTTAATCAGTTAAAAATGCATTTCAGTGTTCTCAATAAGAAATGCAGATGACTTTTGCGAAGGTGAAGACCCAGAGATGGAACAAAATGAACAATTTGGAGATATAGTTTGGAAGAAGAACCAGTGGAGTTTTCTAATGATTGAGAGTAAGGGAGCAGAAGAGACAGAAAAATCATGGTGACTTCTGGGTTGGTAGCTTGAGCAGATAGACCAGTGGTGGTGCCACTAGGTGAGACAGGGAAAATGGAGAAAGAAGCAAGCTATATTCTTGTGTGAGAAAGAAACTGAGATGAGGCTGAGAAGTAGAATCAAGAATTTAGTTGAAATTTCTTGGGACAACAAATAGAAATGTCAAGTGAACAGATGCTTCATAAGTTTTGCCTTCAATGTAGAGGCCTGAACTAGAGCTAATAATGGGCTGTTCATAAGTATATTAATGATATTTAGGGTATGGGAATGACTGGGGAGAATGTGTAGAGAAAAAAAGATATACCCAATATATCTTTAGGTGAAAGAGGGGAGGATAAACCTAAGGTATAGCCAATCCTTAATGTAGATATTAGGTAAATTATTTAACTCCTTTGAAACTTAATTCTATCATCCATAAATGGGAATAATATATATTCCATATTCTTGAAGTTATGTGTGGGTTAAATGAAATCATGTTTATTTGTGAGATGTGATGCAAATCAAAAAGGGTGAATGCATTGTAGTTATTACTGTAGTAAAGAGACAGAAAACATGAAAGGAAGTTAAAAAAAGAAGTGTGGGAATGTTCAAGAAATTATGGTTATTAATTCTCTAAAATGCATATTTAGAGCAAACAAGGATGAACACTGGTGTATAATCAATGTATTTGGCTATAAGATTATTCCAGATAACTTCACCACACTGGCAAAAATCAAATGTGTAAAAAGGAGAAAATCTGAATAGTTCTTAGAAAGGGCCCAGGGAAGTTCAAGTAAAGCCTTTTTAGTCAATAGAAGACTTGTGTATGTTAGCAAAAGAAAAAAATGGGTAATTTAAATGAGAGATTGAAGATTGAAGATATTAGAGATGATGGACCCAAAGTCTGATTCAATTGTTGTGAAATATATGACTGACTAAAGGGTCACAGTTCCTCCTTCTGAGACCAACATGGGCTCATTTCCTAAGAGAATTTGCCTTCATACTGTATGTTGGTCATCTTTTCATTAGTGTGAAAAATGCCTGAGAAAAACAACTTAGGGGAGAAAAGGTTTATTTTGGCTCTTAATTTTAGAGGTTTTGGTCCATGGTTGGCTGACTCCAAGATAAAAACATCATGGCAGAAGGCCATAATACAGAAAAGCTCCTCACCTCTTTGCAGCCAGGAAGCAGAGAGAGACAGAGAGAGAGGATGGAGCCAGGAACTAGATGTAGTTCCCAAGGGCATACTCCCTTCAACTTGTTCCCACCTCCCACGGTTCCTACTACCTCCCAATAGTCCAATGGAGTAATCCATTGATGAGATCAGAGCCCTCATGATCCAATCACTTCCCAAAAAACCCTTGTATGAATATTGTGACTTTGGAGACCAAGATCTCAACACCAGGGCCTTTATGAGACATTACAGATCCAAACTATAACACACTGCTAGTATAGATGGCCATGTTGAAGACAGAGATAGTTTGAGAAAGAATAACTGAATTCCATGTAAGTGTGGGACAGTGAGAACTTTCAGGATGAAGGTAAAGAGAACATAGGCACCACTAACCGTGAATTAGTAAGAAGGTGATACTTCTGGCTTAGAAGGACTTGAAGACCTGAGTATAGTGGATGAGAAATTGTAGTGAGAGAGGTAAAGAAGAAAGAAGATTTAGGATCCTAAATGCTTAGTTTAACACTGTACAAGCCCCTTGGTGGGTGAGGTCAGCAGATATCAATGAGAACATGAGAAGTCACGAGACAACATTACTACATGATCACCCACACAGGTATTGAAATTTTCTGAAAACACCATGATAAAAGTGACAGAATACTTACTTATTATGTATTCAGGTAAAATGAGTCCAGATGAAAGATATGCTTAAATGAGATAATGAAAGAGGAGAACTTAAAGCATGGTTTTTGGCAAGCCATAGTCAGTTAAGGGTAAATTTAAATACATGCAGAATTAAAAGGATCATTCATTGATGTGAACCTCAAACCACAGGAAGTTGAACAAAGTTTTGGACTGAATAGTTTTAATTATATACATTGAACTAGAAGCAAACTTGACTCTGCTTTCTTCCATCCACTGATAGTCAAAGGCCAACATGCCTTCTTTTTGTATTCTCTATAGTCTCCTGTTAGTGGTACTTGCATGATAAATAATGATTCAAGTATGCACGAATGAAGACAGGCATGGACCAATGCCCTATTTATGGACAAATTCAAGCAGGGTCTGGCAAACCAATGACCAGATACTGTAGAGGAGTTTAGATAAAAGATGGAAGAAAAAATAATGTGCTTCCAAATCTCTTGAACAGTAAACTCCAAAATTCTGAGATACTCTGAATATAAGAATTAATAAACCAAGGCCATCCCAACAATACATTCTGAGACAAAGACCCCCCAGTATTGAAGAACATGTTCAGTCCTCAAAGGAATGAGGACTTTAACTCTTCCTAAAATTTAGCTAAGCCGGGTGTGCTGGAACAAACCTGTAATCCCAGTACTTAGGAGGCTGAGACAGGAGGATCGCAGGTTTGAGGACAGCCTCAACAAGTAGTGAGACTTTCATCAACCTGGCAGGACCCTGCTTCAAAACAGAAATAAAATTTAAAAATAGGACTGGGGGTGTTGCTCAGAGGTAGAATGTTGCTGGGTTCAATCCCCAGTACCACAAAAATAATAAATAAATAAATAAATAAATAAATAAATAAAACTTAACTAAGAAAGCAACAGCTTCCCATCTTAAACTGAAACTTCTGCTAGAGAAATCTTTGCTCCTTAAGAGAGTATCTTTTCTTTCAACTTAAAAGTGCCATCTTCTAGAACTTTCCATGAGTGAATACTAGAAAAGAGTGTTGAAAAGAAACAATCCTAAAATTATATTTAAGTGGAAGGTATTTTCTTGAGGTAGACATTCCTCTTTTGAAAAGAACAGGAAACTCAGGTATAAATCACTAAAGATACTCAACTCTGCTTAAAGAGCATTCCATAAATAATATGCCTTTTCAAGTGGCCATAGAAATGCTGAACATTCATGGCACTGTATCATACTCAGAAAGTTAGCAATATTTTCCTGATGAGTGCTAAATTTGTCACATCCATTCACTTTATGGAAAAACAAATTAATTGTATTATTTAAGTTTTTAAAGAATTGAGTTAGAATTTTATATTCCTCTCTAGCAATCTTTTCTCTGTCAACTCCCACTTTCTATGGTCTCCTTGATGCTTTCATACCTAGTTATAAGATGAATGTTATAGTAATACAATAAAAATGGTATGGAAATTAAAATAGCAATAACTAACATTTGTATTACACTTATGGCTATTGAGTTTTACTGTCATATCTCACTCATTAACTGTCTTGGGAGCCAGTATTATTATTATTATTATTGTTATTATTATTTGCATTTGCATTTGCATTTTGCAATATGAAGGCTCAGAAAGTAGAGTTGCCAGAGGCAATTAGGATTATGAACTTTACTGACTACAATTCTATGTTTTGTGTGATAGTTAATCTAAGTTGTCAACTTGACCTGATCATGACACACCCAAGATTATGTGATTTTGGGTGTGTAACAGCAGATTAAAGAGAAAGCCCTGCCCTGAATGTAGGCAGCAGAATTCTGATAGGTGCGGACTTAGATAAAAAGGGAGAAGCCACGTAGAGTGTGCGCGACTCGTTCCGAGGAAAGCAGATCT